>DVTA01000168.1:0-11411 GCA_018233265.1 Junonia stemosa | reverse complement strand
TATTGGTATTTTGTTACTGTAATGAGTCAAATAGCGTTGAAATTTGATCAGTGATTGTATGAACGTCTCTAATATAAGGTCTGAAGTGTTATGAGATGAAAGTTGGTCACATCACGCCGTTTTGTTACTTTTGATTGAGGTAGCTATTTTGTATCTTTAATTCGGAACAAAAGTTATCGTTGACTCGGAACAAAATAATCGGTATTTAAGATAATTAATAGCTATCACAGTTTTTGAACGAGATCTTTCTAAGAAGAAAGGGTAGGAATTTCAATAAAAATTAACTTGGTGTCAGTTAAAACGTCTTCTACAACCAAGCATCTTTCTCTTTAAAATACTATAAGTTACGTTACTAATAAGTTAAAAGATTATAGTGTTGTTTTAAAAACAGAAACTAATTGTATTAATTAAACACAAGACGAGGAAATTTCAGGTACATATTCAATATTTTACAGAGGTTAAGTTACTGCACACCTAACTCAAATATGTAAATTTTATTCACATTCAAGATGCTGCATATATTTTGACTTGAACTTTGTTTTTCATACCTTTGCAATTTTTTATTGAATTCAATCTTAAAATCCGTTTCGAAATATGACGTTATGCTTTGGATTTCAAGCACATGTCTAAAATAGAATTTCTTTAGTTCACTATTTACGAAATGACAAGTATGCTCTCGAGTTGTTATATAATATTCACGAGCTATGCTTTCGCAACATTGTAGTTGACCTTGGCCTTTGTCACTGGAATCCTATTGAAACTTCACAATTAGTAGGTTCTCGACGACAGATCTCTTATTAGCAGCATCACTGAAAGTAACTGGACCCTTGTGCCAAAAGTTTCACGAGGTTCTCAATGGCTCAAGCAATTACGGAGATAAATTTGAGACGTTTTCAACTTAATCCACGGTATTATATTAAATGGTCTATCTGTCGTTATCTTGTTTTGTAAGTTTTTATCTAAGTGGTAGGGTTAGTAGTTCAACATTTCATCAATTAAATGTCCTTAATTGATGAAAATTGATGAAATGATAATTTATTAATTCATTAATGTCTTTGAATTGTATATTTACGTCCATCAATCCGGTCTCATAATTCACGTCGAACACGACATAATCATTAAAGTCAGTACCTATAAATCTCTAATCTACAGTTCAATGTACTTGCAAGAGCCCATCTCTAGTTAACTCGTCTCCCGGTATAATTACAAGCACGTGACAGCTATCGAGATAGCGATCTATTGGCTCCAGATCTGCCCCTCGCCAGCACACGGTGCTAGATAGGGCTTATTGATATTCAGCCTTGGACGATTTTGAATTTAATCGGGAATTTCCAAGTATCCCTATCAATTTTGCTCGGATGATCTGCCTGAGATAAACTTTACACAGTTTAGTTTAATAATTTTGTAAAGATGTAAGTAGTAAATGATGGTGAATATGCAAAATATATTTTATTGTTAGTGTTTTATTTATTTTATTTTATTTATTTTAGTGGGTTTAAATAACAATTTTTATTGACGACAAAACATAATGCTGAATATTAGTCGAGTAGTTAGCCCTTTGTCCATTCCAAGAGGCAGCGCTCGATATTGTATTATAAATGTTCCGTAATTAAGGACTTGTCATCGTTGAAATAATAAAGTGGCGTAAATGTGATTTATTCTCGTGAATTTGAAGATTGATGGAGTGCGAGAGCAGGTATTCAAATAGAAATTGCTCAATTTCTCGATTTGCTCTGGTGAATATAAATATATGTTATAATGCTTTAATTTCCACAAAATCTTATGTTTATAGTTTAATATTTGGCAGATCTCTTGCCGTATTATTTATTATACAACCTGCTCGCGCTAACTCGTTGCAGGTGAATTTGGCGACTGTCCAAAATAGATGATATAAGTATTAAATTGGCGCATACTATTTCAGAATTTACATGAATACAATTCTGGCTCTTTAATACAAACAAATCTGACATAATATACGTATTTGCTGGAATTGCAGCATCGCTGCAACACAGTCTGCGTTGTAATGTAATTAGAAAGAAAGATGGCAGAGCGATGTAATTTATTTAGCGCGAGAGGAATTAAGAATCGCAAAAGAATTTAGGTTTCATATTTAGTATTAAAGAAAGTAATGAAAAAATTCTTAAGACGCAGACGTTGTTGAAAAATGTAATAAAGTCAATTATTCAGTCAAAGACATTGTTTCTTTCACTCTGTTACCCTAAGATGCTTTAAAGTCCTTTTAAGATACAATTTTGTAAACTGTCCGAGAATTAAAATGACCAATGAGATATTGGAATTAAATTTTGAAATGTAAACTAAGATCAGAAGCTTTGTTTATTTTATAGGAAATTCTTAGAAATTGGCTATAAACTAGTTATCGTATCGCAAAATTAAACACAGATTGGGCAGCGGCACCAGCGCCGCGTGTAACCTACATAGTAATGATGAATAATAAAGTGGTACAATTCACTGAACAACATTGTAACATTATCGTGTCATTACTGACAGCAGTCAACGACGCTTTGTCTAAACCATCGCCCCACTTGCCGTGCTACAATTAGTTGAATGATAAAAATGCTAACGAGATGGCTTTATCCGCTAAAAAGCGTGTAGGTTATACTTCTAGAGCCCATTTCCCTTAATATATAGATACGTTAGCATAGATAAAACTACTTAGGACCACTTAATATCTTTGTGCTACGTTTGCGTGTCGTCGTTTAAAATTCTCGGTTTTTTAAAACTATGCTATTCAGAAAATCTGAAGCGTTTTAGTTTTTCTTTGAGTTATGTAAGATTTTAAATTTCCAGTAAAGAAACGACTTATAAGGATGTCAATAAAGAGTCAAGTTGAAGTCGGCACTCGAAATGGGAGGCGTAAGCTCTCGACAAAAGAGAGTCGAAGCGCCCACGTGCACCGCAGCCCACGCTAAACGATCAACTTTGTATGAGTCTATTACCCTCAGAATCCTTTAACAAACGAACAGAAATGTAGAAATAACTTGTTTACACCACTCATAGTCGAGCCACGACTGGTTTCGACTGATGTTATTACTCGATACGCCGAGTGTCCTTACAAGGCAAATTCTAGATACAGGTTTTTAATGGATTGAGAGATTTAGCATTGCGGTATAAATAGACGCTGAGGTAGAGAAATTTCCATAAAAATCACTGAATGTTTACGTTGATAAAGTTTTGTGGTTTCTTTTAATTTAGTTTTCGTATTTCAGACACCACTGTATCACAATGTTTCATCTCGGTTTAATTGTGACGCAACTGAAGTAGCCTCGTATAATTTAATATGAGCGCTCCGAAGTTTTTTGTTTGATTGTACCCTTGGCTCCAACTTTCACCGTTGACGGCGAAGCGCGTTGATGTTTCGCCAAGTTAAGATTTTTTTTTTGCCATCCGAACGTTGCCTTTTACAAGTTAAAAAAGAACTCTTACGGAGGCCGTGTTCTAACTTATTACAACTTGCTGAACTCTTGTATCATATTTTTGTCATCTCGAGTTTTCCTTTGTGCTTTTTGAACTTTGTATTTTACTTAACGAACATCGTTCGGCACCTAAATACCTAAATAGAGGGAAAGTGAAATCCCAAAGTAAAGCATATTTACATTAAATAAATTAAAAAATAATGTAGTCTAACGACTTCATGAATATTCAAATTGATAACATTCTATTCTGAAGTAACAAATTTTAATTGCATAGCCAGAAAATTGTTTCATTGTTATACTAAAAGTAGCATAATTAATACGGTTATCTTTAAAAATGTGTGTAAAGTAACAATTGCATTTGAATTAGGACAGCCTTAATAATAAGTTTGTACAGAGCTAGATATTTTGGCATTCAGTATACGCGTGTGTTTTTATTGTTAATAAGGTTTTGTGAAACTGTCTCGCCAGAGGATTACGGTCTCCATATTTGTCATGCCGAGCTCCACGCACGCTCACTACTTTCGAGGCACGGTCTACTTAGAAAAGTACATCATACATTACGCCCGTTATATTTGAGTACACATCATCTAAGTACATTTGTGTGGTCGGTTATGTGTGTTTCTCACGGTAGTACGATTTTTCTCTAAATTTTTGGTATAACATTCGACTAAAATAAACTGTATTTGACGCGTCTAGTGTAAATACAATACAAATAAGCTTCGTAAAATATTCAAGAATATTATTTTCGAGCACGCATCCAACATTCGTTAAATTAAACTGAGATGCGTTTCAAATCTTATGCGAATGGGAAAGAGCTGTTCGCGTGGTTTACCACTGATTGCGTACGACTTATTGTTGACTCAAACTTTATTGTTGTGAAAACTGACTCGGCAGACAGCTGTCTGCTTACTGCGAAGAAAATTCTACGCCCAGTTTCTCCGACCTCGTTTGCGGTCGTGCTAGGCGATCGAATTGTCACAGCCGTGCCATTATTCCGCTGCGAACCACCACGTGTCTATGACTAATTGACGCATCGATTTCAACGGCGGCGACGCCAATTTACAATTACACGTAATACTTTACTATCCGACGACGTTGCGGTGATATCGATTCGATATTCGTCAGCGGTTTCGATTGGAGTGCACTCGGATGTTTTTGTGTTTACGAAATATCGATGCGATCTCTGCAAACGGCACCGGTTCACCTTGACTTTTGGCGCGCAAACCGAGCGCCATGATCGCTCGCGCTGCTCACATCGGCGGTCCCGAATAGCCGAAATCGCAAGTGAACGGACTGCATCGACCGGCGGCCTTGTCGTCGTTTTTTTCTCATTACGATATTCGGCAGCCAGATGACGTAATTCACTGAGGTGATCGTGTAACTTGTTTCTATCGTTGCCAACGGGAAGATTTGGATATTTTCTACTGTATCCGAACTTTCCTTGCATAATTTTAACGAACGAAATTCTTCGGTAAATAATATGAGAGAATATTGTAATATGTGTTTATTCGTTGATGATGACCAGACGGCTGCATAATATTAATGATGCTTTTATCGTAATAGCTGTTTTGTTTACTTTTATCTGACTGGACGTTGTTTATGCTTCGGTTTAACGTGCGTAAAATACTGCTGGACTTTTTTAATAAAAAATAATGTAGAAAGGCAGTGAAACAGTAACGGTGTTGAACAGTTAATATTTTTATCATCGACTACTGTACGGCGGATGCACTACTTACATTAAATTATAAGTTGTACTAAATAATTGGTGTTACGTGTAAGAAACAATTAGATATACAATAAAATTATTCAGCAAGAAAATTGTTCTTTGTAAAGGTTATATAAAGTGGCTACAGTCGGTATTTCTATAAATAGCATAAAAATAGTATGAGTAATACCTAGAGGCCAAAGCGCTACCTGATCCTATTCAGGCATGCGCATTTTTATAACAAAGCCTTTACCCGTCTGCTTGTCCAATATTACTAGTTCCAGTGTCTGGTACATTGTTTGAAACTTGTTTATCATAAGCTTATAAATTCCGGAGCGATGCGGAGGAGGACAAAAGGGAAAGGGGGAGACGTGCCCGTCTTGATTACTGCCATTGTCTTCGAAATCCGCGTTTCTTCACTAGTGCTATTGTCCCGCCTTCCGCTGTTAATTGGACGAATCTAAAAATCGCCTCAGAAGGACTGTTGTTTTCGAAATAACGTGTACTTCAGCTTAGCTATCCATTGTGACTTTAAACCTCTTACGTCATATACATATAGCATGTTCTGTTCATAAATGTCATAGGATACAGAATCCGACATCGTCAGAATTAATGGTGAAATATATTTCATCTGACATCCCTAGCGGCGACATAACAAATACATTATAATCTTTTGTCAATAGAGTCGAAGGAAATAAGGGAAACCTGGCGCTTTGTGCCATAACGGAAGCCATAATGACTGTTTTTATTGATCACAACATTATTCGTCAAAACCTTCGCCGTTTTGGGACTATTATCACGTCCAGTAAATGTCCCATTATTGCCGTTTGGAACGATACAAACTGTTTCGATGAAAGTATTAGCGAGTTTATTCGTGGTATTAACAATTTCGGTGGTAATTTTACTACCAAAAAATTGATGATGGAGCTTGATACAAAGTTAATTTAATGCTACCTTGCGTGAGTTTAAAGATTTTATGCGTTTTTGGAGACAGGAAAATATTACAGTCCTTAAAATCATAATTTAGCTAGAAAATATGTATGAATAGTTTGGTTTGAATTTTAAAAATTGAATACAAATTCTAAAACAATTGAATAGAATGAATTGATGATTCAATTGTAGTTTTATAAATTCAACACATAAAGAACGACATCCAAAATATTGAATATTTTGTGCCATTTAATAATCCGTCTGTGAATAAATCCCAGACACGAATCCCATTTCCCATATCGGTCGTCGTGCTTATGTTTCGTTTGCTTTTACGAGATCGCTCGGTGTTATATCATCACTCTTCGATCGGCCGACCGCAAGTGCATAGTGGCGTACCGTGTTGTACACTTTGTAGGGGCTGTACATACAAAGTGCCGTTAGAATTTACACGACGCCGGGAAAGATTTACGATTACACAAAACGAAACCAGTTGACCACCACTATCACGAAAAAACTCTTGAAATTACATTTTTATTTTTTTACATACGTTTTTATTAACGTCCAATAAACAGTTTTGGAAAAGTTAATTCTTTAACCTGAGAAAAATTTGGGAATGAATTTCGGGATTTTTTATTTTATTTTTTGTCAACGTCAAGATCGGCTACCGATTTGAGATATGTTTTGTATATCAAATAATTATTAATAGACGCGTAAATTGTTCTTAATTTTCTAAGAAAGTTATAAGCTACATGGAATCTAAAGGCTATGCAGGAAGAAGAGCAAAGCTAATTCCAAGCGGGCGAAACCGCAACGCTATACCCAAGTTGTTTCGTTGATTGCAGAATTGTTTTACCATAAATAACAATAGCAATTACATTGTCTAAATCACTGACTTGAAATTGCGCAAAATTGTCCTCAAAAATTCGTACACAAGTAATTCCACCATTACATTTTAGTGAAGATTTATCTAGACACTAGTGGACCCGACAGACGTCATGTCAACCAAAGTGTCATTATAGCGCCTTTATTTTACATGTTTGTATAGAAATTTTCTTCGCAATTTTTTAATTTATTTTTACCATTTAAAACTTCCCTGGACTACCACGATTATTTCAAGACTAAATTCAGCCAAATCGGTTCAGCCGTTCTCCAGTTTTAGCGAGACAAACTAGCAGCAATTCATTTTTACATATATAGATTTTCGGGGGAAATCTCGTGCTGTAAGTAGTTCCCCATTAAGGGCTTGGAGGCGGCTCCGGAACATCCGGGCCAACCCTACCGGGGCTGATGATTGAGTGCTCGGTGGCCTGCGCTGCATTCATTATACAAGGCTCACTGAGCATTATTCGGTCGGTAATATACGGTGTATCTATGCTCACGCGTGCGTGGATATTTAGCTTCGAAAACAATTTTATCTAACTCATGTATGCCTCTGTAAATTATTTCTTAATGACGTTATCGTGTTGTAGATTGTTTTTGTGGATAACGTTTTGTACTGTTACTGTTTTTGCATGAACTGTTATAGTTTTAATGACCTTACATATTTTAATACGATTATTATAATAGAATATATTCTTGTTCATAATTTTGGATGAATACGTCGTTAAAAAAAGATTAATACGCCAATGGTTTTTGTTTTCAAAGACGTTCAAAAGTATATGAAGAAAGTCATTTCGTGTTTCACCATTGTACGTGGAAGTGATTCAAATTAACGCTAATGTTCATCTCACACGAAAATGCTAAAATATCTTTTATTATGTCAATTAGTTTGGACATTAGGCTAAATCCAGAATTTAAATGTAGTCATTAAGTCTACACTCGCGTCGTTAAGCGTTGAATAGAAAGGTTTCGGTAATAATTACATTTTAAGCAGAGACCTGTATTATAGCTATCGTCGTATTCCATGTTTATACAGTTTTCAGAGCTAGATTATTTCTTTTATTACTGTATTTTAAATGTATGTAAAGTTTTATGTGGGGTTAATTTGTATTACTCTTATTACTTTTTGTGGCTTTGTTGTTTTAGTTATATAACTTTTATTATTATTGCTAGATAGGCAAGCAAATGATCAGACGATAAGTGGTGACCATTACCCTTAGACATCGGTATTGTGAGGAGCATTATTTTGCAATTACACCGCCGATGGCCATACGTGGAACTCGATGTAATGTTCCTTGCACAAAGCACTGATAGTAATAGAAAGCATTGATGTGCATTGGAATGACTTGTAAATGGACTGTACTTATGCATCTACAATAATGGAGAAATTATAAGAAATAATATATCAGAAAATATTTCGTAAGCAATATTATTTTACGTTTACCAAATCAAATAAAGTAAAAGAAATATATCTTCAATCCTAGTATTACTCTTGTCCTAAATAAATACAATGTCCTACAAATATCTTTTCGTGTTTCAGACGAGCACTCGATCACAGATTACTCTGTTTTCGCCGCTCCAAAAACGAACTACAGCTGATTATATGAAATTACGTTTTTTGTCTACATCCTGATCAAGTGAACGGAGTCAGTCGAAAATACCGTATAAACAGAATGAACACGTAGCGAAGCGGCCATCAATCAATATGGCTGCGGCTAAATTACCGACTGATAAACCCCTGTATCGATAGCTACGTGCTGGATCAAACCAGAACGTTGTTTTTGTGGGGGAAACTGTTTTAACTTTAGATAAATTGACATCCTAGATTTGGTACAAGTGGACATTTATTAATGGGGACAGCTTTTCAGATAATATTACGGAATTTCGATTAAGATTATCGTAATCTTACCGAAGTTGGCACAAAAAATAATAGTTCCAGCAATATTGTTATATTACTTTCTGAGATGATTGATCCGTTGTAATTGGGTAACGTAATAACGTAATAACAATTGTTTTCGATATATCTACTGCTATTTATTTCGTAGCAAAGGAAAAATGAGAAGAAAATGTTGCAAAAGAAACTAATTCTTGTTACAAGGAAGAAAATAGTTTAATCAGACTTGTGTGTTTAAATTTGGTCAAAGATAGAATTTCGTAAACAGCATCTGTTCGAGCTTGATCTCGTAGTTTAGAGATCACGTAAGCACGGTACATTCTGGAATTTATGTTTCTACTCGTTTAATATTCCACTTGGTCCGCGTTATTCAAGGTAAATAACCAATGTGTAACAAATGGAAAGGTCCGAGCTATAAACAGGAAAAAACGGGGCCCGAATGGCCGTATGTATCTCAACCGAATTATGAACGGGCCTTAACTAAAAAACGGGACTCAAACGGTTAAGCGATGTAACTTATTGTGTTTGGCTTAGGGCGCTCCGGCTTATGTAACCCTGGTATGTCGGGATGTGTGTCGCACGAATTCCGAACTAACGACTGTTCCGAAGGCTTAAAAGATTTTTGACGACAATTCTAATTTATCGGTTTACGTTTTTCTGCTGGTTTAGTATTACCATTAGTTTCTGTCTTGTTACGTCTGAACTAGCGTTTTTGGTAGTACAATAAAATAAAATGTTAATTAAGTTAATTAATTTTGTATCGTTTTTAGGAAAACAATTCGCGTGATACTAAAGTAGCTGTAATTTATTGGTGTGTAACTTGTGGTTCTCCGTAGCTTCGCTTGCGTGTTAATTTTACCCCTTTTTGAGGTAATTAAAAGTTTTTTTAGACAATTGGATTGTTTTTTTCTTTAATTTTGTATTTAATTTTGAGATCATTTTCCATATTACCTTTTCTATTGAATGAAACCATTGTTTTGATAAGGGTTTTTATCTTTAGCTGGTTTATCTAATGTACCATGAACAACGTACAGCTTCAAATGGGTCGGTAATTAATGCTCGGATCAAGCAAACTGTCGTGAGCGATGACAGTACCAGGTACCATAATGAATTAAATAATAAATTCAAGGATAACGATACCTCAGGGAAAAATACGTATCCATCATGACGAAGTGCGGAAATGATATATGAATCGTCACGGCCGTAGACCTCTTTCACTCTGAATGCTGATGGAAACATGAAATTTTCAAACAATACAAATTGCTACTGTATCCTAAATGTCATTTCGAGAATGTATTTTTCTTATTAACAACATACAAAACGCGCTATTGGTAACATTTTGAGACACGACGCAGGACGTGCAGACTAAATCGATGATGCTAAAAGCGTGGAAATAATTACGTCTTAGAAGAATTTTTGAATTTCATCCGTTTATATGTAGCAATATGACAGTTTAAATCAAACTTCGTTATTAAAAAATGAAGCAGGAATTTGAAGTCCAAATTTTCTGGTGGGGAACTTATAAGGAATTCTAACGTTATGCACTACGAGTGCTGCAAGAATATAATGCGAGGATTCAGTGAATAAAACAAACGGAAACCAACACTTGTTTCGTGCGAGTGACGTGTTGACATTTGACTTGAAAAACTTAGCGTTCCCAAACAATGGAGGCAGCCAATCAGAATTGTAATTATTCTAAAGCAATACAAAATTTAAAGGCTTTAATTTAAATTTCGTTTGTTTCTTATAAAACGATTACTTGCACGATCCGACTGATATTTAAATAGAAAATATACGCTTTTGAAACCGATCTAAAGTTGCAATGTTTCTCAATACAATTCATATCTTTTAACCTTAACGAAATGTCTGAAAAGCGTACCCGGGTCATATCGTGCTGGTCTTGCGCAAGAAATATTAACATGCATAAGTTGTATATCCTTCAATTTTTAGTTTAGTAAAAGAATCAGCAATGTATTTTTTAAACTGTGAATGTCTAGTTTTGTGTTTACCAATGAAAATGTAGAGACAATCGTTAAATGACAAAGTTTGTCATGTATAAAGTGACAATGTGTACAAAATTACACGTGTCTTTAATATTTATTATAATATTGTTTGCATAGCAATAAATATATAATGGTATTCTTTGTAATTCTTGTGCAAAGTTCTAAGGCACTGATCCTAGCAAAGTGCTTACAATTAAGCATGTATTCATGTTATTGTTTTTACTAAATGCCCTCTAGTTTTTAGTGGTAATAATAACATAAGAATGTATTTTTTAATCAAACTATTACTTACTTCTTAAGATGAATGCGTTCAAAATCTTAACCCTTGAAATACAAATACAGTAGAAATAGAAATAAACAAACATATTCCCATGGGACTTAATCCATTCGCACCTAGCATCAACGCCATGGTAGTGACTCAACGCATACAGTATACACTAGGGATGTTAAGTTCTCCTTAACCGAAACTATCGGTTATATCTTATCTCTTATATATATAAAAATGAATTGCTGTTCGTTAGTCTCGCTAAAACTCGAGAACGGCTGAACCGATTTAGCTGATTTTA
>DVTA01000167.1:0-11418 GCA_018233265.1 Junonia stemosa | reverse complement strand
AATAGCCCCTAGAATTTTATTGCGGAGGTTAGACCATTATCGCATTGTGTTACCAGTAATCTGTCAAAACCTGGACCAGAGTAATTCTAAACAGACTGTCGAAAATTCGGGAGAAATATTCACGATAGATACGAGTAGCTAATGGCGCAAAACTTGTAAAAATATTCACGATAGATAGGTGATGTTGCAAAACTGGTAACTATTCTTTTAAGTTCAGATACAAAAATGTCTACGAAGCGTAGCGTACTATATTTTTTCAACCCGGAATAATTAAGCGAAAATGTGGTCACATGAGATGCTCCACTTTTTATGCGTTTGTGATTTTATTTGTTGATTCATTCGCTACCCGGTCATAATTTACGTGGTAGCGGTTCCATGTTTACATTGCATTTAATTAAAAACCCGCATTTTATGCGGCTTTCCCAGAAAAAACGACGATGTTATGAATTTACATAGTATTTGCTGACGGAATTTGCGGCTTGTGTTTGTTTTCTTAAAAAATAACTGTTGTTTTTTTTATAATAAATTTATTCCTAAATAGCGGTTACGGCAAAATTTTTAATATTATAAACGCAAAAGTAACTCTGTCTATCCATTTGATAGTCTGGTACATTGCACGCGGAAACCGTTGAACCAATCTCAATGTATTTTGGTAGGTATAAATGTGAAGTGAAAAATATTTTGTAAGCAAATTATTTAAAAAATATAAGAAAAATCCAAAAATAGTATATAAAGTAGGAACGTATTATATCCTCCTCGATTCTCCTTCTTCGATTTCTATTCGTGTCAAAAGCAGATCAAAAATTCCCCTAAAATCTAGCGCGTGGACAGCGCTTTTATACATACAAATATATACTATGTACCGACTATATATTATCAAATGAAATACAGTATTAAACCAGAAATAATTCTTAACAGTAAATTAAAAGAAATTGGATTTTAAAGTCAAGAACAACGGAACGCATATTTCAAACGTAGTTCCTTGAACTTAATGTTTTAGAAATAGTCGTCGCTTAAATCACGTTGATAACAGCCCGTAGTACATTGTCCCCGGGTATAAATGCCGAGCTACTTGCAAGGCCGTGAATATACTACTCGAAAGAAAAGGTTAACCACCTCGTAGAATGAACTACCCCTGACTTATGACCTCCTGGTAGATCTTCATCACAATTTTTGAAAATTATATTGAAATATAGTCTTAATTTTTGAGAGACAATAATTTACTCATTTTACCTGATGCAATTATAGTTTAAAAAGTAAGACCGAAACATAATATAAAACACGTACTGAGCTCATGTACCTATTATACTTAGACTTCATTGGCTGATAAAATTCATAGAGCGATCCAATTACTTGTTTGTGTTTTTGGTGTAAAAAAATAAGAAACAGGTCGTAAAAGTCCCGCGGTGGTTGAAGGATGGATATTAAAGAATGGATACAAAGCTTCATACTATTCCGTATTGAAGGATCATGATACTGTTTTTGCGTTGCTATAATGTGTTTACTATATACATGTGTATATCTCAATCCACGGCTTATAATGACTAGTTCTTTAATAGAAAAAAAATCGTGATTTTGTGAACGCAATTTGTAAAAAATGTGCCTATAATCTAAATGGGCTAGGCTGGGGGATTAAGATTAGCTAAGTAGGTACTTCAGACCTTACAAATATTTTTATTCCACCAAAAAAAATAATAATTCACATAGAACAATGTTGACCGAGCCTAGGCCTATTTCGGCTGTTTTTTCAGGAAGCCTTCATTAAAATAAAGTATTAACGGCTGAACAAACATCGCGTGTGCCCTTAGATAAGGGTGTCATGGAGCTGTCGACAGGCGCCCGACTAACTCATTAAGTTATTGTCCATCGGACCATAACACATAAAAAGTTTTAAAGGAATTCCTTTTTGTCCTTATTCGGTTTGCCGTCGTGTGAGTTGGCGCTAGAGTTCCATGGTTAGATTGATAGTTTTTTTTCTTGTATCATCTTCTTTATTGATAGGTAGCGACTTTAAATAACGCAATATGTAAATTGTTTCCACTGTCTTTTATAGTTATTATATGGCCTATTTCAGCCTCTTGAAATAGATCCTTGATCTAGTCACGCCGTTAATAGGTATATAATAGTGTAAAGTAATATTATAATGAACCGTCAAAAATTTTTACAACTTTTTAGATTAACCTAAAGCTCAATATGAAATGACATATTGATGTGATATAATTATATCAAAATCACATCACATAAAATGACATGAGTTAATTTTAATGTACAATACATAAATTTCGCAGCCACCTACCACCTAATGCGTATGCAAAATGTAAATTATTTTTAAAAGTGATTTTTTTAGCTATACTCGTATTTCATATTCATTTTCATTTTGACTTTCAATAAGCATAAATTCGGCGATAAGCTGAAAGCTTTATTTTGTTTATGTATTGTAATTATTCAAGATAACTGCCATTATCTGTATATTGCGTGACATATTAGCTATAAAAAAAATGGTTTCGTTTTCAGAATCAACAAAATTTATTTACACGAAAGTGTTATTCATAAATTATTACGAAAACAGTTTGTATAATCTTTGGTGAAACGAAATTAAGTGCTCTTATTGAATTAATTAAAGGAAAACACTCGAAATGTTAACCGTTTTTGGTTTTAGAGTCGACGCTGTACAAACTGTCGCCATTTCAAGTCATTATCTAAAGGCACTGTGAATTGGAACAAACATTTGAACGTTATTCCAAAGCAATCAATCATTTTAGTTTACCTTTTGTAGAGACGTAGAATGAGTTGCTTTTGTATTGCGAATTCTAGTTATAACTTAGGTTCTAATTATACTATGAATAGCATTTTTAGCAACGCTTGCTTTGTTTTAGAATTGGACTAAGAATTTCATCCAGGTAATTGTATTGTAATTGCTGTATAAAAATTTTCTTATAATTTCTATCAAAATACTAGTTCAAAACTTTTGAAAAAATATTGAAGGATCAGGACGAAGCTAATCATGGTCTTTGCGGGACCGTATTATGATCGATTTCAAGCGACCCAATTTTCGCGTCGTACGGAATGGAAAAATAACAGCAAACTAATTGGAGCACTCCTGGTTAAACCCCTTTCATTCAGTTTTCAAGTTATCGGGCCTAATTTAAATGGTTTGCTCCGTCGGAATTTTCCATTGCACTTGTTGGGAAAATTTCAAATGAATCGAACGTTGAAATAAATTGTTATTGGAATGATAAAGTTGGTCTACAGTTTTCAGTTTTGCTAGACTCGTGCGTTTCTGAAACTTGTTTCCACCCGTTAATTTTGTTACTGGAAAAATATATGTGGAAAATTTCCATTGTTTAAAAATAAAACCTATTTTATTCCAAAAAAATCGATATGAGTTCTAGTTAGGTGTAAAATTAACAATTGGAGCAGAATATGATTTCACGATATATTTTTTAAAACAGCATTTTTCTTTGCAAAGTCAAGTTCTTGCCATCCGATATTTAATGTTAGTAGGAAATATTTTCTTAGTGGTTTGTAAATTCTAAACTATCTCGGGAAAATTTTGATTTAGGGAGGTCAGTAAATGTTAGCCATTTGTTATAATGCTGTTATCAAAAAGTCGACGTTCGAATGAGATCGCGTGCGGACGGCTGGCAAGACTTTATGAGATTTAGTTGGAAAATAAATTAGCTAC
The DNA here is from genome assembly GCA_018233265.1 of Junonia stemosa. Taxonomy (NCBI): domain Eukaryota; kingdom Metazoa; phylum Arthropoda; class Insecta; order Lepidoptera; family Nymphalidae; genus Junonia; species Junonia stemosa. Next base: position 7,733 of record DVTA01000167.1, on the reverse strand, counting down.
GACGGAAAAGTTTTCGGTAAATAAGAGGGGAATGCGAACCGTGAATACATATGAAACGTTCAGATGCGGTATCCTTTTCGGGAATAATTAAAATTCGTTTGTACAAAGATGGTTGCCTTACAGTAACAATGGCATGGTAACGTGGTAAATAAAATTACTGGTTACTTTAAGTTTTTGATTAGGTATATCATTTACTTTCCAGCAATGAGAAATATGTATTACGAGTATATCCTTCTAAAATAATAATTCATAGAAATGGTAAATAAATTAAAACGCATTTTTTAAACTTTCTCATCCGGTGCACTTTATAACGCTTCTAACAGTCGATTCTTGAACTTTTTTTAATAAAAATAAAATTTTAAATAATTCCCGCAATTTTTAAGTAAAATCTATTCAGGTGTTCTCGGGATTTGCGCTCAGAAACACATTCATAAAATCATTTTTATATTATAGAGGCCTTTATAGCAAGGTAAAAGCACCTATTTTTGGTTATTAACAAAATATTTTTTCGTATATCCTCGTGTAACCGTTGTCTCAGGGCCAACTTAAGTTTGTACGTCTTAATCGCCGCCAGCTAACTGATTACAACCCGAACATTTCTTTGGACGTCATTTAATGGTTTGCCTTTTGAATTCGTACCTTAAGGAACTAAATATCTCTTTTATCTTATCGAAAAGTTAGTTTTTATCAGAATTAACGCTCATTTTTGGTTTTTAGGGCTTAAATTTAGATATCTTTATGTAATAAATACTTTTGTAAGAGATGCTTGTTTTGTGGTAAATATATTAGTATTAGATTAATTATTACATTCATTGAATAGCGAATAAAGGTCGTTTTTTATTTATCAATCAATATAAGGTTATTGCTTAGAACATTTCAGTTTAATAGTATCTTTTTAGCTGTCTCAATTTTTATAAAGCAGCATTTTATTTAGATTTTGTTATAAAAAAAGTCAAAGCTAATTGTTGCTACGTTGAAAGATACACAAAACGAATATGTGCGTTTTTCAAATATAAAAACGTTAACATTTCCTTTAACTTTTACAAAAAAAGTTAACAGTGCAAACACGTTTCATGTTTATTCGTTCGCCATTGTTACAATTCTCATTAATATCGCACGGTGTAATCTCTATGCAGCGACTATTAACAGTAAGTGTATGTTTGTCTATTCATTCTTAATCCTACTTCCTATCTTTTCGGGAGTACCCTCCAAGTGGCTCTTTTAAATTGCATACTACTCATTACCTCTGGCTATTTGCATTTGAAAACAACGCAGATAACGTTTTCTTACGCTGATGGCTTTTCTAAGTAACTGTGTTGATACCTGTATAAAGGCTGGATTTTATATTTTAATAAAGTTTTGTAGAAATGTTATAATTTGTTATTTTTTTCTATACTTAAGAATTGGAAATTATATCTTCTTTAGGGGCTTTTTCGTCTTTTTATGTTGGATAAGTTGTTATTTTCTTTTTCAACCGCTCTCGTGTAGTGGTGCTGAATGCGCTATTAACGCCGGCGGTCGCGGGTTCGATTCCCGCTCGGAGCGGATGTTTGTATTTATATAAACATTCGTTTCTAGGTCTCATCCTTGTGGGTCTACCCATCTTACCTCGGAGAGCACGTAAAGCCGTCGGTCCCGGTTGTTATCAATAACACCTGATAATAATTGTTACTCATAGTAGGTTCTAGTCTAAATGGTTACTGGCTTGCCCTCTGGGTTGCGGAGGTCAGATGGCAATCGCTCTGCGTAAAAATTAGTAACTTGTCAAAACTTAGGCTAGAATAAAATATAGGCTATATAGGCTGGTTAAGTCCGGGAAAATGCTAGGAAGAAGATGTTGTTATTTTCTTTTTGTCTTTTGTTAAGAATATCTGTGTAATTTGCGGCAAAAATCCCACTTCCCGAGTTTTTAGAAAAATGAGCATACGAAAAACAGACGGTTGTTCAGATTTAACGTGTTCTTTGTGTAAAGTCTACTCATTACACTTTAAAGATATCCCAGATTCTTATCATTTAATGTTTATAAGTAAATACAAAACCCATCTACTACCATTGTTATGTTACTAGCTGTACCATTTCTTTTAAAAACATTTATTTACAAAGTACCTACATAATAATAAAACCAAATCGCTTAAAAAGTTCAGTTCCAAACAATATAACAATTTCTAAATTAAATTCCACCAGAGGCTAATCAAGTATTTGTCTTTGTATTAAAAACTCTGAACGTTTATTTAAGTAAGTAATTTTGTTTACATATACCGTTTAGAAAAAAAACTAAGCTGTAGGTAGCGAGGGGTCATACAAATTTAAATTTTCGCTCTCGACAAATCCCTAAGGGAGGCCGTCTAGAGGGGAGCAAGCGCTAATAAAGTAAATTAAAGATTAATAATATATTGTCTAAATATAGGTTTTAAGGGATACGCGTATGCAAATTTGTTAGAACCCCTGGTGAAATCAAACACAGCTGGGCTACGTAGTATCGTGGAAATTATTGAAGAGTTTGGGGTTCATACGAGATACGAGTATATTAATTTACACTATAACATACAATATTGATATAAGTATTGGTGGATTTTTATGACATAGCTCAGTAATAATATTATACTCACTCACATATTACTACAAATAGTTATTATAATATAAAAGTAAAAATGTTAAAAATTTAAATCCAAATAAACTGTTCAATAAAATTTTCTTCCTAAATTTTTTCTATGAATACGGGTAACCTGAACCTCCTTCAAATTTCTATTAGTTCTTTAGATTGACAAACTGACACGTTTATACAAACCCTTCCGTCTGTCTTAAATAAGTTAGATAGTTATTGGTCCATGCAACACCAAAATGTATAGTCCAAAAGAACTAAAAATGTGATAGAATATTTCGTTCTCATTTCATAAAATAAAAATTCATCTTCGGCACCCGACTGTAAGATGGTTTATTGTGATAGCCCATCACTCTAATTCCCACTTTTTTGTTTCTAACCCGTCCAAGGCCCGCTTAAATTAAGGGCAAATGAGCGTTAAATATATGTATCATTTGGTTGAATATTGAATGCGATATGAATTAAAAAACTTAGTCTTTTTCGAGCTTGACACGAATGGCCACCAGCAGACACAGCACCTGTAGAATGCGACTATCGCGCGGAGAGATATAAAGCCCACATCGTCCAACACTTTTTAGGTAAACCGAAAAAAATCCGGCGACGCTATTTTAATTGACGTCGGACGCCCATTAAAAAGAACCTTTTCTGAATGAATTATTCGGAGGCTTTCGGAACGGGAAATATTCGGAATGTACTCACGGTAGCGGTATGCAAATAATTCTTGGCCACATTTGAAATTGGAACACGATACGCTATAAGTGAATGTTGATATTTATGATCGTTTCAGTTTTGAATTAAATTCGGACCGTAAACCGTTAAAATCGAATAAGAAATTCTCATGAACAAAAGTGAACATATTTTTTTCAATATTAACTAATTCCTGCAAATTAGACAGCATAAAATAAGGAAATATTGTTTTATTTTATGAGTCACTATAAGGCTATTTTCCATCACAACAACTTACAATAAAATATTACTTGACCATCTCAAGCGGCAGTCGAAGATATTACCAATATAGATGCGAGTTTATCGACCAGAATTAATAACTAGGCAGTATTTTCCGTGCAATTTATAGCTCAACAAATAAAAGAGGATTGTCGTTTTTATTATTATTCATATATCTAGTCCACCATACGGGAACAGTAATCTCGGGTCGGTATTAAGAAAGTTGTGCGAATCTTAAGCGAGGGTAACTAAGTTCGCTCGTAATATCGCGTCTACAAAAACTTTAAGGGCAATGATAAGTTTCACGTGTTTATTCTACTTATTATTTTTTCGATTGATTGCAGTGATTCATTGAAAGTGTCGTAGATATCACTTTGGTTTTTAATCCCGATATATTTATTATTGAAAAAAAAATTTAGAATGGTGTCACTGTCAGCAATAATTTAGGTGTTGTGTTTTGTTAAGTAAAAGTATTATTTTAGTGATTTAACTTTTACACATACGTTAAGCAAATAAAACACGCATTGTTTTCAAAGTTTTCAAGTAAAACAGCTTTTAAGAAGTCCAAAAACAAAGATGTTTAATAAAAGAGTTAATTATATAAATGAAGTGATTGAGCTTGCTTTTATTATCCTACTTAAGTCTTAAGTAGGTACTTGAAACTCGGAATGAGTTCTTAGTGCGGAATAGTAAACAAATAAAAAACAAAAGGAATGTGACACTAGAAACAAAGTTAACAAGAAGCAATAATTGCGTCTTCCTTTAACTAAAGCTGAAACTTGCACCGTTCCACGCATCGCGACCATTTTGTCCGTCTCTGTACCAGAATCTCTAAGGCAAACTTTTAATAGTTTTTCTTTATTCAATCAACATATTTTCGCTCTTGGACACTTCTCTCGTTTGCCAACAATTTGTTTCGGTACTTTTTTCTCTCGCTGGAGATTCACTCACGACGTTCCTAACAAATTTGGTCCCGAGGGTGCTTTAAAAAGTTTCGGCTTGCTCTGATTTAGTCTAGACGGAATATTTTATCGCTGACTTTGATGACACCAACTTTATAGACACTGGATAAAATTTCAATAACATTTATCGAGCTATAATATTTAATATTCATCAATTTTTATGAGTTCTTCTTTTATGTCATTGTATTTTCAATATTTCAAAATAACGAGAACTATGAAAGGAAAAATGGGACAATATTCTCATCAAGTGATTTTTATCCATATTCTTTTATGAATACTCCCAATATGTGAAATTAGATATTAGTTCCGGCAATTTTCAACGCTAATTTAATGCTCCACTTTCATTCGTTACCGTCTCTGCGTAAGTCTAATATGCGTGAAAGTGTCAACACGCCAGAAAAGTTTTTTTTTTTTGGGAAAAGTGATAAAAGAATGCGTGGGACGTGTGACCAATTAGAATATGCGCGTGAATTTATTACTAACTTTTTAGTACACATTATTTTTAGGTGCAGTAATTTATGAAAGTGAAAAATTGATAATTTTTCTTAATAATTTTGATTTAGGTAGTATACAAAATATCAAATTATCGATTTTTTTTCTAAGCTCGATACCTATAATATAAGGTGAATGCACCAATGCGTACGAGTTACTAATATCGATACCTAGCTGAACTTATCGAAGTACAACTAATAAATATATTATAACAGTACAGCGGCACATTCAACGAAATATGAAGATAAATTACCAGGTGAAATACTGCAATCGGAATGGAAAGAAGTAAAAATCAGCGTAAAAGCTATTGCGGGCTCGTGACTGTAATACCGAATGAGTAATTTTGAGATTCTCTAGATGCCCGCACAGCGAGGGAGCAAATGTCAGCATCTAATAGCATTTCGAACATGATAGCGACGCGAGCGTAATCGAACTTAGTTTAACAAAAAGGCAGACGGTCTCGTTATTTACTCGTTACTTGTATTATTTACTCGTTACTACTTATTTATTTATTTACTCGTTACTTGTATTGTACTATTACAAATCAATAGCTGCAAATACAATATGTAAAGGTTTTGATCGAATGTAGAACTTAAAAGCGTAAAAATTTATCCACCACTAGCAGGCCGCCCCGGCTTCACACAGGTAACATACGCAACACAGCCTGTAAATATCCCACTGCTGGGCATAGACCTCTTCTCCTATTAGGGAGAAGGTATGGAGCTTTATCCACCGCGCTGCTCCACTGCGGGTTGGTGAATATACATGTGTCAGAATTTCTTACGGCACATGCAGGTTTCCTCATGATGTTTTCCTTCACCGCCAAGCTCGAGATGAATTTAAACACAAATTTAGCACTTGAAAATCCAGCGGTGTTCGTATCACTAGGCCATCTCGGCTCTTCACATTCACACAGGTATTCCTAACATTTTTGAAAATTTAATATGGCCTATGTTCACTGGAGATAGTGTAGCCTCGCAACAGTGAAAGAATTTTTCAAATCGGTCAAGTAGTTCTGAAGCCTATTCAATTCTAACAAATCTATCTATCTAATTTAAGATTAGTCTTAGGAAAACATGGTCAGCTAAACTACTCGAACAATTCAATGATTGTCAGTTAGACGAAATAAACATGTCAAAATCTTTATGATCATTTGTCTTTCGATAAACCAGGTTTTTTTCAATATGGATTTAAACACTGATTCGGAATTTCGTAGTCGGATTACAAACTAATTTATCTAATCTTAATGAACCACTCCATCAAATATAATTCCGTACTAGAGTTGATTAAGCTATAACGTATTGATTAGACGTAATTTGCACTCCATAATTATATAATTAGACAATCGAATAGTAATTAATTTGTTTACGCCAGGTTTCTATTATCTTTGAGGTGTAGTGGAACTGATAACCGTACATTCAGTTCATGAGACTTGATTATACCTTGAAAATATAGAACTAATAAATTTTATCTAAGTTATTAAGACTTGGTATAATTATTTTCTTTTTTATCGTATTAACATCCATGCACTATATGCAAAAAAGCCCTTATCTACAATATTTTATTTCTTTATACAGTCCCAGAAAGTATGGATCAAATCGAACAGGGGTGAAGGGGAGGTCATTTTCTATCTTCTGACCCTAAAAGTTGTAATCCGATTTTTTGTAGTTTAAAACTTATATCGATTTTAGTACATTTCAAAATTTCTGGGACAGCCTGTATACATCACATAAGTTTTTATCCTTTTTTCTTTACATATATCTTTACGTTTGATTTATTAATAATGAAACTTTAAAGCGTCCCTTTATTGTTCTACAAGACTACTACAAGAAAATATTGCATTACTACCTTCTTTATTTTTTTCCTTACAATTTACTTTTTTAATTAAGCTCTGTTTGTGCTTAGAAAATTAATTGGATTCTCTCTAGTTATTAGTTCCACGTCACCCAACGATGTTACATTTAAAAACGCATATATTTGAATATGATGAATGTGGTTTGAACATCTGTTTTCTGACGCTAAGCAAATAGCGGAACAGATTGTCACGAAACTAACAAATTTCATTACAAAAAATCCTCGGGTTTGGAGAAAATGATTTATAAAGTTATTTCGGATACGTTGGCATGTTTATTTAAGAACGCTTTAGGTAACGGTGTCGGATTTCTGTGCTACCGGCCGACAACGAGTTTGTACATACATTTACGATATCGACTTACCTAATGTCTTTTGCTAGACGAATATTGTTTATTCGTGATAAAATTAGATTAATTAAGATTTTTATTCGGCACAATTAGGTATTTGAAGCATTTGCATCACATACCTAATTGCGCCGTTGAAATTGCTCTAGCGCATTGTGAACGAAATGAAATAATTAGGTTAACATTATTTAATGGTTTTAATCGAAGCTCGCTTCAAGATGTTGCCAATCCTGTCTGTAACTCCCTCCACATATGGTAGAAATGAAGGTTGTCGCTCAACTGTGGGTGGCTTGGTACGGCTTCTGCGATGCTGGCGTGCGACGTTACTCAAGATATCAATTAAGAAATAATTGGCGGTAGTTTGTAAATAATGTTTCTTCCATACTGCAAATAAACAAAAGTCACCTCAGTCTACCCGTAACGTAAAGGTAAACGTTGTAAAGTGCTCGAAGCGTCGGGATGATAAAAATAATTAATTTACGCGATTTAGATCCTTTTAAAGTAGTTTTATATCAATGAATATGGTATCAATTA
>DVTA01000166.1:0-11448 GCA_018233265.1 Junonia stemosa | reverse complement strand
AACAACTTCTTATTATGTTACAATTAACACGCATAAACACACGCAGAATAACGTAAAATATTGCACATTACACAATAAAATACAATTTTTTTTTTCTGCATGCTGCTTTGATTGTAACGCTTAACATGTTAGTTATAAGTCCTCACTATTTATCCTTTAAATTTTCTCCCACTTAGTTTAATTTGCACAAAATTCATTACACAAACATTAAAGTCTTGTTATTCAAAAAGATAAAAAAAGATTACACATTTAGTTCTTTAAGATTTACACAGTCTTTTAAGTCATATTTAAAGTATTGCATATTTCAGGTTTAATTCACATTTTATAAATTCACAAACAGGTCTCAATTGCTAGATCTGTTCCACAGACCAAGCCATTCGTGTTCTAACTTGCGTGGTACGATTTCAGCCTATGGGTATCCTCTCAATTCTTGAGGAAGAGTCTATGTTCCCGAAAGCCACCGATCAGACATTCGTTGAGAAGTTGAACAACAACCACTTGGGTAAATCTGCTCCTTACCTGAAGCCCAAGCCCCCCAAGCCTGGTTGCCAAGCCGCTCACTTCGCTATTGGTCACTACGCCGGTAATGTAAGTATCGCGTTGAAGAATCTACAGTTGGAGCCTGAAGGACTTTATGAAAACCGTACTTACTATTTTATCTTTTGGTGAAAAGGTCGGTTACAACATCACTGGCTGGCTTGAGAAGAACAAGGACCCTCTTAACGACACTGTCGTCGACCAGTTCAAGAAGGGCGCCAACAAACTGTTGGTTGAGATCTTCGCTGACCATCCTGGCCAGTCTGGTGATGCTGGTGCTGGTGGTGGCGGCAAGGGTATGTATCTTTTCATTTTTCTACACTTAGAATTAAGAACTTCAACTATATCATATTCTTTTATTCGAAATATCATTCACCTTAAAATATTTCAATACTTTTGATGCAGCGAATCTATACCGTTGGGAATAAGGTAATATGAACTTTAAATTTTTGCTGTACACATACACATATCTTCAAATCGTAATGATAACAACAAAAATTTTTTTAAATTGAATGAAAGATTTTATCGACATAATCTTATTAATTAAAAGTACAAAAACATATATCAGAAAAAAATAAGAACAACGCAGAATTCCTTGCGAGGTTTTGATTAAATTCATTTGGGACCAAGTCGTACTGTCGTAATATCAATAAGCACCAGTTTTTTTTCTTTTTCACAACTATATTTCACGTAAAATAGGCGCTGGAGGTAAACGTGCCAAGGGTTCCGCTTTCCAGACCGTATCATCACTTTACAGGGTAAAATGGCACAATATCTGAAATTTGCTTCTGTGTCACGTGGCTTATTGTATCGTCTATCTACACGCACAGGGTTGGCACCTTTGCTATCATCGTAAATGTAATAAAGTGCAAAGCTGTCAACCCAACTCGCTTCACTATAAAGTCTATGTCCACGTTACTACATGTTTTACAGCACTCGTTTCGAAAGCCCCGCAGGTTTCGTCGATGATGTCTATTGTCCTTTGTTATTGTGATTGTCCATGCATTAATATTTGCTTGTTAATGTACATCCATAGGAGGTCGCGGTAAGAAGGGCGGTGGTTTTGCTACTGTCTCCTCTGCCTACAGGGTACAAATTAAATTATAATTATTTGGATTATTTGATAACTATTATCACCCTAATTAAGTGTAGATATACTTCATAGATCTACACTATTTTTTACTATTTCTAAAAACGAAATAGTTTTACAACCTCAATCAGTGATATCCGAGGTGATCCTATTTGCATTCATTAAATAATTAATACTTGTCATCATATCGTTTTCACAATATCCATCTGACACACGTTATACTTGAGTGTGTCGAAAAAATGAATCAATTTTGACCAAAACGCCAACCGTTGAGGGAACCTCTACTTTTCCGCAAAAAAATATAACCAAGCTTTTTGTTTGTCCAGTGTTATTAACTCAGCTTTGTGTGTGCCTTTTATGTTCGTTTTGTCATTATGTACTTCAACGTACCATTATTGAACATTGTGTGTTTTATGTTTAAAATTATCGCAATAATTGTTTCATGTATTTAGTAATAATTGTTTATCTTATCTTAAAGATGTAGTTAGAATTTTTGTTTTGCTAAATTATGATGTACATTAAGGATCACTTTCTTATTATGTTCTTATGCACAGGAACAACTTAACAACTTGATGACAACGCTGAGGTCCACCCAGCCTCACTTCGTGCGTTGTATCATTCCCAATGAATTGAAACAGCCTGGTGAGTAATATCTAATTCTGTTTCACCGCGAAGTATGAATTTAAACATCATTACATTTTCATGGTCATGTAATATTTATCGGCAATTTCTATCTATGTGGTAAATTAAATCGCGCAGTATTTATAAACATGGAATTTTATAGCACCTATACAACGCCTACTGACTACTCAACACCTACGTAAATGTGTGGGTGCTAAGTGACGGGAATAAATTTAGAAGTAGCTACTTCTGGCCTGCTCGATCGAACGAGCGAAATTTACAAAACTTCGTCATGTCTGGATGACCTAATAAGTTCATCGCCACTATTTATAGGGCGTTCATAGCTATACACATCATATAAAATTTCTAATGCATCAAGGAATGCATTCGACGATTTTAGAAGAATGCTATGTCTTTTAAAATGATTACGTGAAATATTTCTATGTCCCTATGTTTCTCCACACCAGGTCTCATCGACTCTCACCTTGTAATGCACCAGCTGACCTGTAACGGTGTGCTTGAAGGCATCCGTATTTGCCGTAAAGGTTTCCCCAACAGAATGGTCTACCCTGACTTCAAGCTCCGGTAAGATCCTGACCTAGTAAATCAAATTAGTTATCTTACTATTATTTACCTTATCTTATTTATCTTACTATAATAGCGTCTATATATTATCTTACTATTATAGCTATTTTGTAACTGAACTTAAGGATTTCAAGTATTTAAGTAAATACTAGACTATTTTCGTTAGCAGTCTAAACAAATTCTTTTAGCTCTGGAACATTCGTAAAACTGGAGCAGTTTTATTCCTGTCTTATAGAAGCTGACTCTTACTGACGTCATAGGAAGCACGACTATGAGTAACATGTTCTAAAATTATTTTGATGCATCAACTTTTCAAATGTATACACCTGATACTTAGTCACTTATTGCAACGAGTCAAATGTTTTAATGGTTACTAAATGTTATTCTTTAAATAATTCAGTTACATGATTCTTGCACCTGCCATTATGACTGCTGAAAAAGAACCAAAAGAGGCAGCTAGGAAGTGTCTTGAAGCGATTCAGCTTGACCCTGAAAGTTATCGTATAGGTCATACGAAGGCAAGGATATATTGGATTCTTTCGTAGAAGAGTGTTTTTTTTATTTACAAAATGTACATACAGTACATCTTCGTAGATTACAACCTTTCCCGACCACTTTTTATCGTAGATTTGACACCTTTAAGCACCTAGAAATTTAAACCGTACTTTAAGTAAAAGTATCGGTACATGAAACTACGAATCATGTTATTACTTTAGATTTTAAGGTAGTTAGCAATAAGATTTGAGAAATGCAATGGAGCATTATCAACACTGTATTGTTTGACTTTCCCTCATTTTTTGCCATATATTTGACAATGTAGTTACAAGATCCTGGCCCCACAAGCTGCTGACAAGGAAACGGACCCTAAGAAAATCGCCCAAGTCATCCTAGAAGCTACGGGCTTGGATCCCGAATCCTACCGTCTGGGTCACACCAAGGCATGTTTAATGTACCAGTAGATTGCAGTTTGTCATGCGATCCAAATATACCTGGTGGATCGCAGGACTGTAAAATGCTTGACAACATTTTAGAACCTTTAGGACTGGTTTTATTGTACCCTTTAACCCCTTACAGCGTAAGGGGAGCTTTTCCTTTTAGAGCCCAAGATACACAGGCTCGTGTTTGTTTTCCCTTGCCCATTTTTGTAGTTACAGCGTTATTATCGTTTTTGTGTGCTTCTTAAACGCAGATACAAAATTCTGTGCCCGAACCTGGTCAAAGAGCCAATAACAGCAGAGAAAGCTACAGAGAAAATTCTCGAACATACCGGTTTGGACTCGGAATCTTTCAGGCTCGGAAAAACCAAGGTAGAGCTATGTGCATGAATGTAGGCATCTATCTAGTGAAGTCACACACTTGCATGATCTATTATAACAGTGTTTCTTTTTGTACTTTTTACTATCTAACATTCTTGTAATGCTAATAATATGATCCTTTTTACTTCTAATACTATTGGGTAATTCTACTTCTTTATATTTTATTATTTTTTTGTTGATATTGTTTACATTGTCGTTTTATATATGTTTAATAAATTGACCAAGTTACATAGTTAACTTTCTCGTAATACTTATTTGGTGTGAATAGGTGTTCTTCCGCGCTGGTGTCCTGGGTCAGATGGAAGAATTGCGTGACGACAGGCTGTCCAAGATTGTATCTTGGCTCCAGGCTTACATCCGTGGTTACCTGTCCCGTAAGGACTACAAGAAGCTGCAGGAACAGAGGTACTTATTTGATATTTTGCTATTTATGTAACCCAACTATTTTTACGTGTCCGATATGATTTTATTCATTTTTTTCATAGATTGGCTCTCCAAGTTGTCCAACGTAACTTGCGCAAGTACTTGCAGCTCCGCACCTGGCCATGGTGGAAACTGTGGCAGAGGGTCAAGCCCCTCCTCAACGTCACCCGCATCGAGGATGAGATCGCGGTACGTACAGCCCACCGTCTCACCTGTTCCGCGATGATTGAGCACTATGACCTATTAAATATTCCAGCACTCATAACGCGTGATTCAAGAGTGTATAAATAGATTCGACCGCGCCCACCTGGCGGTTACGTGACACCACCGCACCTGCCGCGTCCATTTCTGGAATCGCCCCACTCCAGCAGCTACGCGCTTTTTCCAAACACAATGTAATGCGTGCGGGGGCGATAACGCGCCCGCTGGAAAACTCCAGCGCGGCTTAGTTGCGGAGTGGTCGGCGGCGCGCGCACCCACCCTTCCTTAACTTTCGAACGAACCGAAATATAGCATTCCTAGTTTAATTTGATGGTGTGATATAAAGTTACGATGGCGACTACTATAATATCGACATGGGATGGTGTGGATAAAAGTGAGGTGATTTTACAGAAACTGGAGGAGAAGGCTCAGAAGGCCCAGGAGGCGTTTGAGAAGGAAGAGAAACTCCGCAAGGAGGTCGAGGCCCTTAACTCTAAGCTGCTGGAAGAGAAGCAGGCTCTGCTCGCATCCCTTGAGGGTGAGAAGGGCTCCCTCTCTGAAACCCAGGAGCGTGCCAACAAGCTCCAGGCACAAAAGGCTGATCTCGAGAGCCAACTTAGGGTAAGTTATAACTTTTTAAAATATAATTTTACTCTCTGATAGATTTATTTAGAAAATGTAATGTGGCAACTTAATATATTTAATATAGTAACAGTGCAACACTGAAATATATTTCAAAAGGTTTTCGTTTTTTTTTTTGTTATTTTTTTTTTTAATAAAAAGCCACAAATCTTCTCTTTTGATTTTAAATTTGAAAATATTCTTAATTTAAACAAATATTGTAAAGCAATAAGCGAAATTACTTGTACTGTGTAGTGTTTATCGGGGCACTTTAAATAAACAAAATTGTGTTTATACCAGGATTACTTCAAGATGTTTAAAAATAAATTGTTCGCCGTAAACTGAACGATTTTATTGCGAACCATAACAATAAATAATACGATTACTTACTTGCAGATAGACAGAAAACAGACCTGTTATAAACAATGTAGTTAAAATAGCAAAAAAACTATTTGATCATTATTGCTCATTGTAAAATTTTTCTAGGACACCCAAGACCGTCTCACTCAGGAAGAGGATGCCCGCAACCAGCTCTTCCAAGCCAAGAAGAAGTTGGAACAGGAAATCTCTGGCCTGAAGAAGGATGTCGAGGACCTCGAATTATCCGTCCAGAAGGCTGAACAAGACAAGGCCACCAAGGATCACCAGATCCGCAACTTGAACGACGAAATCGCCCACCAGGACGAGCTCATCAACAAGCTCAACAAGGAAAAGAAACTTCAAGGCGAATCTAACCAGAAGACCGCCGAGGAGTTGCAGGCCGCCGAAGACAAGGTCAACCACCTCAACAAGGTCAAGCAGAAGCTCGAGCAGACCCTTGACGAACTCGAGGACTCATTGGAGCGTGAAAAGAAACTGCGCGGTGATGTTGAGAAGCAGAGGAGGAAGGTTGAGGGTGACCTCAAACTTACCCAGGAAGCCGTCGCCGACCTCGAACGCAACAAGAAGGAACTCGAACAGACCATCCAGCGCAAGGACAAGGAAATCTCATCTCTCACCGCCAAGCTCGAGGACGAACAATCTCTTGTCAGCAAGACCCAGAAACAGATCAAGGAACTGCAAGCTCGTATCGAAGAATTGGAAGAAGAAGTCGAATCCGAACGCCAGGCCCGCGCTAAGGCTGAGAAGCAACGCGCTGACCTCGCTCGCGAACTTGAAGAGCTCGGTGAGCGCCTCGAGGAAGCCGGTGGTGCTACCTCCGCTCAAATTGAGCTCAACAAGAAGCGTGAGGCTGAGCTCAGCAAGCTCCGCCGCGACTTGGAGGAGGCCAACATCCAGCACGAGTCCACCCTCGCCAACCTCCGCAAGAAGCACAACGATGCCGTTGCGGAAATGGGTGAACAGCTCGACCAGCTCAACAAGCTTAAGGCTAAGTAAGTATATATTTTATTTACCATTAAACTTTCAAAATTCTTAAAAAATTACTCAAATTTGTATTATTAAATAAAGTCAGTATAATATTACTGTTCGGGATAAATCAAATGGTAGTACCATCTGCAAATAGAGGAAGGCAGTTTGGTGAGTTATTTTTGGGTTTTATAAACAAATGCAGAACTGCTAACTTCGAATTACGTATTTATCGTATTGCTAAACTCAGGGCTGAACATGACCGCGCGTCTTGCTACAACGAGCTTAACAACACGCGTGCGGCCATTGACCAAGTCGCAAGGGAAAAGGTAACATGTCATCAATAAAGGCATGTGTACCGCCTGGGGTGAAATTGCATGATATGTCCTTTTCCGGTAGACAATATGCTGTACACAAACAACACTGTATTCACAATGAACATTCTATTCCACGCGACAAATATTCTTTTATAACATTAAACACAGATCCGCCGAGGCAGTTATCTGTCAGCGACAATGTATCTATTGGTAAACACTAATGAGTATTATGTTATATTTTATCTACCCAGGGCTGAGAAAGAGCGCTCTCAATACTTTAGCGAAGTCAATGACCTTCGCGCCGGTCTCGACCACTTGTCCAACGAAAAGGTATACAACGATGAAAAGATAATCGTGTTGGCATCAGCTATTACAGGACGCTTCGCCGCTTTGTACAAAAAATGGAGCAAAATTAGTTCTAGCAAAAAAAAATAAAAGGCAACAACACACGACTCACCTGTACAAACAAAATTATAACATCTAACAATTAAAATTTTCCTTGAAAGAATAATGCTTTAGGACTGCTTACAAAATATTTGTTGTGTGTCATAACTTTTTTTTATAACAATATAGGAACTGACAAATGCATGAAAAGAAGATTTTATACTCAACAAAAAGTTTTTTATTAATTTCTTTTACATAAGCTTACCAAGTCAAGATACCATACTTGGTAATAACATTTTTTTAAATTCGTACCTACTAATTTATTATTGAATAACATACAAAAATATTATATAAAATACACACATACACTTTTTCATTATAGATTCATTTAGAAATAGCAGTTTACGCATCGATTCTAATAAAAATCTCTTCTTAGGCTGCCCAAGAGAAGATCGTCAAGCAACTGCAACACCAGCTCAACGAGGTTCAAGGCAAGGCTGATGAAGCTAACCGCACCCTCAACGACCTGGATGCCGCCAAGAAGAAGTTGTCCATTGAGAACTCCGACCTGCTCCGCCAGTTGGAGGAGGCTGAGTCCCAGGTGTCGCAGCTTTCCAAGATCAAGGTGTCGCTTACCACTCAATTGGAAGACACCAAGAGGCTCGCCGACGAAGAGGCCAGGGTATGTATTACGAATAAATATCTTAATTTATATTCAAGTTATACCAATTATATTTACATGCACTTTATATTGACTTTGGAAAATAATTTAAGATCTTGTATACCATATTTTCACATATAAAATGCTTTCATTTCACTTCATTATAAGGTCATTTCGTTTCAAATTTTATAGCATTTTATTTCATTTTTTCATTAGGAACGCGCTACCCTACTTGGCAAGTTCCGCAACCTCGAACACGACTTGGACAACATCCGCGAACAAGTCGAAGAGGAAGCCGAAGGCAAGGCTGACTTACAACGTCAACTGTCGAAGGCTAACGCTGAGGCTCAACTCTGGCGCTCCAAGTACGAGTCCGAGGGTGTTGCCCGCTCCGAGGAACTCGAGGAGGCCAAGCGCAAACTCCAGGCCCGTCTTGCCGAAGCCGAAGAAACCATCGAATCACTCAACCAGAAGGTTGTTGCTCTCGAGAAGACCAAGCAGCGCCTTGCCACCGAAGTCGAGGACTTGCAACTCGAGGTTGACCGTGCCACCGCTATTGCCAACGCTGCCGAGAAGAAACAGAAGGCCTTTGACAAGATCATTGGTGAATGGAAACTCAAGGTTGACGACCTTGCTGCTGAACTTGATGCTAGCCAGAAGGAATGCCGCAACTACTCTACCGAATTATTCCGCCTCAAGGGTGCCTACGAGGAAGGTCAGGAACAACTCGAGGCTGTCCGCCGCGAAAACAAGAACCTTGCCGATGAAGTCAAGGATCTGCTTGACCAGATCGGTGAGGGTGGCCGCAACATCCACGAAATCGAGAAGGCCAGGAAACGCCTTGAAGCCGAGAAGGACGAGCTCCAGGCCGCCCTTGAGGAAGCCGAAGCAGCTCTTGAACAGGAAGAGAACAAGGTTCTGCGCGCTCAACTCGAGCTGTCCCAGGTCAGACAGGAAATCGACAGGAGGATCCAGGAGAAGGAAGAGGAATTCGAAAACACCCGCAAGAACCACCAACGTGCCTTGGACTCCATGCAAGCTTCCCTCGAAGCCGAGGCTAAGGGCAAGGCTGAGGCCCTGCGCATGAAGAAGAAGTTGGAGGCTGACATCAATGAACTTGAGATCGCTCTTGACCACGCCAACAAGGCTAACGCTGAGGCCCAGAAGAACATCAAACGCTACCAGCAACAGATCAAGGACCTCCAAACCGCCTTGGAAGAGGAACAGCGTGCTCGTGATGATGCCCGCGAACAGCTTG
Organism: Junonia stemosa; assembly: GCA_018233265.1. Lineage (NCBI taxonomy): Eukaryota > Metazoa > Arthropoda > Insecta > Lepidoptera > Nymphalidae > Junonia > Junonia stemosa. The sequence goes on along the minus strand of DVTA01000166.1, from coordinate 2,087 downwards.
GTATCTCTGAGCGCCGCGCCAACGCTCTCCAGAACGAGCTCGAGGAATCTCGTACTCTTCTGGAACAGGCCGACCGTGCTCGCCGCCAAGCCGAACAAGAACTTGGCGATGCCCACGAACAGCTCAACGAACTTTCTGCTCAAAGCGCTTCGCTGTCCGCTGCCAAGAGGAAACTCGAGTCCGAGCTCCAGACTCTGCACTCTGACCTCGACGAACTCCTTAACGAGGCTAAGAACTCCGAGGAGAAGGCCAAGAAGGCTATGGTTGACGCCGCCAGGCTCGCCGACGAACTCCGTGCTGAGCAAGAACACGCCCAGACCCAGGAGAAACTCCGCAAGGCACTCGAACAACAAATCAAGGAACTGCAAGTCAGACTTGACGAGGCTGAGGCTAACGCGCTCAAGGGAGGCAAGAAGGCCATCCAGAAACTCGAACAGAGGGTAAGAGAGCTCGAGAACGAGCTCGATGGTGAACAGAGGAGGCACGCCGACGCACAGAAGAACCTGCGCAAGGCCGAGAGGCGCATCAAGGAATTGACCTTCCAGGCTGAAGAAGACCGCAAGAACCACGAACGCATGCAGGATCTGGTTGACAAACTGCAGCAGAAGATCAAGACCTACAAGAGGCAGATCGAAGAGGCCGAAGAAATCGCTGCCCTTAACTTGGCTAAATTCCGCAAGGCGCAACAGGAATTGGAAGAGGCTGAAGAGAGGGCAGACCTTGCCGAGCAGGCCATCAGCAAATTCCGTGGCAAGGGACGCGCGGGATCAGCTGCGAGAGGAGTCAGTCCGGCGGTGAGTTATCCTTTTTAATACTTTTCTCTTACAAATTAGCCTCAATATAATGTATGATTGTATGTTTATGAAAAAGTCTCGATAGTGAGACGTTAAAAATACAACACATGAACCAGACAAAATCTTTCGCAAATCATGTTAAATATTTTTTATTGTGGAATGTGGAATAAATCATTAAGCGATATTATTTTATTCACTCAGGCGTCCGTTAAAGGGCGTCCATAGATCACCACTGGATAAATGTAAGTTGTGTTGCCCCCAACAGACACAACAACGGCACAATATACAATGCCGAGTATAGATTTAGAATCCTCTGTGTTAATCCTGATACAAGATCTTTAAACAGCATGTAAACCATCCAAGCAGAAGAACATTATCCAATAGGTCGTAAAACGTATTTTGAACGCATGAATCCCGCACGTTGTATTGAAGCTAAGCAGTGACGGCGTTAGGGCCATGGACAAGCCGGGCAAAAATACTTTGGCGGCCCCTTAAGGAATTCAGAATTAGTAGCGAATTTAAGATTAGTGCCAGGGAAGGGAAGGTAGGCCCTAGTTTAATGGAACCTTCCGTTCCCTATCATCACCCGGGCTGTTGTCACACCTCGCCCCCTAATGCCGCCACTGAAGCTAAGGTATTTTACAGCAATTTATTGATGATTCATTTTTCTTTCAGCCCCAACGCACGCGCCCCGCCCTTGACGGCTTCGGCACCTTCCCACCAAGGTTCGACCTGGCGCCCGAAAACGATTTCTAAACGTTCCACTACAGAAATTAAAAACGGACTGTACTGATGTTTCGTTATACCATAAAATTTTTATACAATAGCAATTATAAGACAGCGTGAACCAAAATGTAAGCTGTATAAAATAAACGTTACGCCCAAAAATTAAACTCTAGTAATATTAATGTTTTTACGAAAGGTTATTTTGTAACTTGTTGATATTTATTTATAATTATTTATAACCGTGGAGTATGTATTGCGAGGGGGGTGGTGGGTGGGCGCGCGCCCGCACTATAGAGACACGACTTCCATCTTTTTTACGGAGTCGCACGCGCACCCATCGCTCGCCTTTTTGACATCCAATAAAGCGATATCGTTGTCATAAAATATTATACCTGACTTTTTATTTTCTTACCCCAAAGTAAACACAAACCTATCATAAATCAAATCAAAGAATACACAATGATATGATTAATCATAAAATTAAAATTCCTTTGATATGCAGTTTATTATAAAAATTGATAAGGATATTCAGAAATAGTATAAATACATTTATATCAATAAATGACT
>DVTA01000165.1:0-11457 GCA_018233265.1 Junonia stemosa | reverse complement strand
TACTCTTAAGAATGAAATCAATGGAAAACTAAAGAAAACAGAATACTGGCTACGCTCGTGATGAGCATTATAAATATGTACTTCATTACGTTATTTTCAGGAACGATTAATAAAAACACTCGTTAATCTGTCCCAACTCTTAATTTTATAATATTAGTGGGGGATTCATAAAATGATGTCGTGGGGTTACCCATAGAACAGGTTAGAAAAAATACCTTCCAACGGTGTAATGTGTTTTTTTTACTTTTATACACGTCACAAAATAAAACCGTTATTCGGTATCGCTTGACGCAAACGAGTGACTATTGTCAGCGTTAGTCTGATAAAGGTTAACAAAAAAGCGTTGGCTGTTAGCACACAACTTTACGTCTGAATAAATTTGTGGCATTCGGTTCAGTAATTAAAATACCACAAAAAATCAAATATACATAAAGGCAGTCTTTTCTTATAGTAGATACGAGACACTTATATTAATAATTTTAGCATAATCTGAATATATTAAATTATTTTCTGGCAAAATACTAACTTCACAGACATCGTAATATTCAATAGTTTTTACATGAAAAAACTAAAATTAAATAGTAACAATAAACATCACAAAAAAGAAACACAATTTTCATAATACAATATAAGGAAGACGTGTCAACGGGGGGCGATGGATGTGGGCTGCTTCCGCACTTGATATTGACCAGACAATTCCTGTACATAAAGAATTGTTGATAAATTACTATGTCCGTGTCCATTTCAAGTTGACCTAAACAGAAGACATTATTGAGAGTAACTCAAAAAATATGTATTTGCATGCGTGTATGTGTGTACTATTAAATATTAATTATATTTCGTCGCTTCATTCTTCAGATATACCTACATTCACCAAGTAGTCCCCTTAACCTACAAGCAACGACACGCACGTTTTAGAGTTTTTTGTTTTGTTTTTTGCATAGGAACAAAATTCCCACCTTACTATCCCCACTATGTCTACCTGTTTACCTGCTCACATTTTATCGTCATTCCTTTTTCGTGCGTAGCAACGAACGGACGTACACTTCATCTAGTAAAGTTGTCATTTCATAGTGAAGATAATGCCTAAACGATCGGCTGAAGAAAAGATTGAGTATTATAGGAATAAAATTAAAAAAATTACTGAAAAACAAGGAAGGAGAAGACGTATCATATCGGATTCAGATTCAGACAGTAAGTAAATTAAAATATTATTTTTTACGTTTATAAACTTTAAAGTTTTACCGGGAGGTTGCTCGCGATGGTAACACGATGGAAACAAAAACTTTATTAGTTTGACGCGCCTAGAGATTGTTCGCGATAACAATACGATGGCAGCTATCGTACTTTTTTGTAACTACCCTCTATATTATATTATACTATATATATTTTGAGCACCGGGAGGTTGTCCGAGATGACAACACGAAGGCATTTTTACATTAAAAGTACGTTTACGAAAATTTAACTTTCGTAATAAAATAAAGTATCTTTCTCTGTCACAGGGTTAGACGGGTCACCGGGCTCAAACATACAGAGTTTTGAAGCCGAATTGGAACAAGGTACGGATTTCAATATGGATCCAGAGTCCGAAGCTGAAATCGAACCTGATCTTGTACCGGTGACAACTGAAGTTTTGCCAACAATACAAACTAAAACACTGGACGTAAATGATAAAGGGCCCGAAGGTCATTCGGCACCTTCACAACCAGAACTAGATCCTCACATCTTAGCCGCCTTAGGTGAGATTACGGATGAGGCTCCGGACTTCGGCGAAAAAATTCATGAGAACTTGGCAAAAATTTTAACGCCAATCCTTAAGAAAGGCCTTACGAAAGAAGCCCGAGATAAGCTACTCAAAGAGTACCTTATTCCTGACAACTGTCGTCTTTTGAAGGCGCCAGTTTTAAATCCGGAAATAGTGGCAGCTATTGCGGATTCAGGGCGGATGCGAGATAAGAAACTATATACAGGCCAGCAGCAGCTAGGCATTGGTATCACAGCTATCAATAGAGGTTTAAATATGTTGCTCACAAATGAAGACAAAATTCAGGCCATCAAATTTTTGTGTGACGGTTGCCGTATATTATCAGATTTGCATTTTCAGAAAACGGAATCACGCATTAAGTTTATATCTCCAAGTCTCGATAAAACTTTTTTACAACTCCTGCAGGTCGCAGAAAGAGACGATACTCTATTTGGTAATCAGTTATCTGAAAAAATTAAAGCTTCAAAAGCAATTACCACGCAAAGCAAACAAATAAAGAAGATCCCGCCTGCTTCGAAACCCTCGTCTTCACAATCGTCGGCAAGTAGGACTAACAAACAGGGAAACTGGCAAGGCCCTCCTCGTTACGTCCAAAACAAAGGAGTGCGTGGAGGGTCGAACAGATTTACCCATCGAACGCCATACCAGCGTCCCGCTCAGCAAGTCGATTCGAAAGCCAACTCGTCGAAAGTTCGGGGGGGCCCGAAGAATTAAGTCAGGTACATGCTGGAAGAGTTACATATAATTATTTTTTCTGGTGCAAAATAACTGACAACCCTTTAATACTCAAATGGGTAAAAGAAGGTATAGACATTCCGTTTAGTACAGAAGTTAAGCAACCCTTTTTACCTAATTCAAATCTGTCCGCAGCAGAAAAAATAGATATGATAACAGCTGTAAAAAAGCTTTTAGATTTAGGAGCTATCTCTGCTTGTAATCCAGTAGATAACCAATTTATTTCCCCAGTATTTTTAGCACCAAAATCAAACGGTGAAAAACGTTTCATCTTAAATCTCAAATCACTTAATAGGTTCGTTACTAAAACTCATTTTAAAATGGAAGACTATAGGACAGCTTCCAAACTAATATCGAAAGGTACATATATGGCCACAATAGATTTAAAAGAAGCATATCTTTCAATACCGGTTCACAAAGATTTTAGAAGATTTTTGAGATTTCAAATACAGGATGAATATTTTAAAACTATAACTTATGAATTTGAGGCAATGCCGTATGGATTGTCAATAGCGCCAAGGGTTTTTACAAAAATTTTAAAAGAAGTGATAAAATTCTTAAGATTACAGGGTTATAAATCGGTTATCTACTTGGATGATATATTGTGTTTAGGTGACGATTATAACTCCTGTCGTAAGAATATATACGAAACTGTAAGAGTGCTACAGAATCTGGGCTTCGTAATCAATTTTAATAAAAGTTCATTACAGCCCAAGAAAGAATGTAAATTTCTAGGATTTATTTTCAATTCGGATAATCTAACCATTAGTTTACCAAAAGAGAAACGTTGCAGAATTGCACAATTGGCTCACAAGTTCTCTTCTTTGCCCATTTGTACTATTAGAGAGTTCTCGCAACTTATCGGAGTGCTTATAGCAGCTTGTCCAGCCATAAAATATGGATGGCTGTATACAAAGACATTAGAAAGACAAAAATTTCTTTTGTTAGCTAAGAATAATGATTATGACACTAAGGTCCAACTTTCGGGGTGTATTGTGAATGAGTTAAACTGGTGGATTAAAAATATTTCAACATCTGTTAACGATTTAACGATAACAAATTTTGCCCTAGAAATTTATACAGATGCCTCTCTAACCGGCTGGGGTGCATTTTGCAACAATAAACGAGTGCATGGACTTTGGAAGGAAAATGAGCGAGTATTTCATATAAATTATTTGGAATTATTAGCTGTTTTTCTGTCTTTAAAAACTTTAGCACGCGATGTGTCCAATTGTTCAATTCTATTACGTATCGATAACACTACTGCTTTGAGCTACATAAATCGTATGGGTGGTATACAATTTCCCCACCTAAACGATTTATCTAGAGACATTTGGCAGTGGTGTGAAAAGCGCAATATAACATTGTTTGGTTCTTACATAAATACTAAAGACAATAAGCAAGCTGATTTTGAATCAAGGAGATTTAATCCAGACACCGAATGGGGATTAACAGATAAAGTATTTAATATAATTGTTAAGAACTTTGGTCAACCAAATATTGATATTTTCGCTTCTCGTGTCAATACCAAATGTAATATTTATATATCATGGTTTCCCGACCCAGATGCTTTATGTGTCGACGCATTTACCATATCGTGGAAGGATATATACTTTTATGCATTTCCACCCTTCTCACTAATTTTAAAATGTTTACGTAAAATAATTAGTGAAAAAGCGCGTGGTATATTTGTGTTCCCAATTTGGCCGTCACAACCATGGTATCCCTTGTTACTAAGTATAGTAGAATCTAAAATAATTTACTTTAACCCTAGTGATAATGCTATTCAATCAAATTTCAGGAAATACTCACCTATGTTGGCCCGGCATCTTACATTGGGTGTAGCGATACTTTGCGGGAAGCCTTCACAAAAAGAGGGATCCCGACAGACTCTATAGATTTAATGCTAGCATCACTTTCTGACAGCACTAAAAACCAATATAATGTAAGCTTAAAACGTTGGTGGAATTTCTGTCAAGAAAACAATTGTATTGCGTATAGAAGCACAGTAGCTCAGGTAATACTATTTTTAACTCAGGAATTTAAAAAAGGAGCAAGTTACGGGACACTTAACACACACAGGTCAGCCCTCTCACTATTACTAGGTAATAATATAGGTTCTGACGAATGTGTAAAAAGACTACTTAAGGGCGCTTATAAACTTAAGCCTACCACTCCCAAGTATTCATATACATGGGACCCCCAAATAGTACTTAATTACATAACAGACTGGTATCCGAATAAAAGCCTTAGTTTTGAAAAATTAAGTAAAAAACTGGTAATTTTATTGGCTTTATGCACTGCTCAAAGAGTTCAAACGCTTTCTCTCATAAAACTTAATAATATCCAAGTTACTCCTAATAGTATTAATATAATTATCACTGACATAATAAAGACTTCTGCTCCAGGACGAGAACAACCCGTCCTTTTCCTACCGTTTTTTACCGAAAAACCTAGTATTTGCCCTGCTACTGTGCTGTTAGATTATATTTCATGTAGCGAAAACTTTCGTAATGAAAATTGTACCAAATTACTTATTACGACCCGAAAGCCTTACAGAAATGCCACCTCTCAAACCATTAGTCGATGGATAAAATTAATGTTGTCAGAAAGTGGTATAGATATAACCAATTTTAAAGCGCACAGCACGCGGCACGCATCCACCTCAAAAGCTAGTTCTTTAGGGGTATGCGTTGACGCAATACGTAAGGCAGCTGGGTGGTCGAACAGTCAGACCTTCGCTAAATTTTATAAATTAAATATTGTAAATAACGATCAATTCGCCAAAGCAATATGCTTCGAAAAGTAATTTTTTCTCATTTACATAATTATTGCGTAATTATAAATTTTTGCTTAAATGCTTTAGTAAATATGTCAAATTGATTGTTATAACTAATTATAAATGAATAAAATGCGCAAAATATTATATGTTTCATTTCTTATTCATCATACTCTTATAAACAAAATTCTTGCAAAAATCATCTCTAAACATCTACTTGGTGAATGTAGGTATATCTGAAGAATGAAGCGACGAAATATAATATGTGATCAAACGAACTTACCTAGTGAAGTTCGATCATTATTATATGAGTCGCTTCATTCGAAGATATAACAATAACAACCCTACCCACCCTTCCCGAAATATTTTTTGCAAGAATATATCTCTGAACAAAATGACGATAAAATGTGAGCAGGTAAACAGGTAGACATAGTGGGGATAGTAAAGTGGGAATTTTGTTTCTATGCAAAAAACAAAACAAAAAACTCTAAAACGTGCGTGTCGTTGCTTGTAGGTTAAGGGGACTACTTGGTGAATGTAGGTATATCTTCGAATGAAGCGACGAAATATAATAATGATCGAACTTCACTAGGTAAGTTCGTTTGATCACATATTTTATTATCTACTACTATCTCAAAAACATCTTATGACGATCTTTGTCAGTAAAAAACTTCAAATAGATCGTTCGAGTATTGAAAAAAGCTTAAAAGTGCTTAGTCAATTTGGTTTTGGTTCTTTTAAATTTGGTTCGTGTCAAAGTTCGCAAGTTCGAACCCTTTTCATGACAAATGTTTATATAAAGCAGGGGTGGCCAACATGATTAGACACAAAAATTTGCTTTCCCACTAGTCTTGGGCTGATTTTGATTCTTGCGTGAATCGATTTTCTGTGCATTGATAGAGAGAACAGCAAGCGCCATATTGTGTATAAAGTAATTGAAAAAATTAACCGACAATTTTATTACATCAGGTTGGAACTTCCTTATTTTTAATGCGGAATAGAAATTAATGTCGACGCACTATGTTAAGTGGTTTTATTGTATTTGAAAAATAATTTGACTAGCTACTTAAAACGATATAAATGAGTTAAAAAAAATTATCACTAAAATTTCAATAAATAAAATTAGTCGGTGTGTTTTTTGGTACAGGTGGTTTTATTTATTTTTTTTTCTAACTGAAGAAATGCTCGCAACCGGTTGGCAACCCCTGGTATAGAATATAGGTATAGGCAAATATAGGTATTCATCGTTTAGGTGTTGTGTTTTGTTTGTTTCGGACCCCCTTTCGCCCTGCTGAGTGTCATGAAGCAGTGGTCATTATGGATCAACGGATTACCATACGGTATAAAAGTGCTTAGGACTCAAAATTCATGAATAATATTATAAATGTGGGTCTGTTTATATAGTTGTTTATGACACTAGACATTTCTAAGGTAAATAAAGATTTTTAGAAACTTAATAAATCCATCAATAGGCTTCTATAGAGGATTTGAATTGAAAAACTATAGGTATTAAGTATTTCGTTAACATGTTGAATAGTAAGAGAAATGTGATAGACTAAGAGCGATAAAAATCGATTTAAAATAAACAGTTTCATAGAATATAAATCGCTCATTACTTATGCTTGTTATAGCTTAATATTTCGATGTATTCATATTATCTGAAATTCCTTACATGTAAGGCAAAATTCTAATTAGAATAACCTCTAACAAGAGACTACTTTGTACGGAAATAAAAATAAATATATATTCAAATAGTCTATTAAGAATTAATAAAGTAAAGAATAAAAAACTAAATAAGTCTCAAAAACGCTAAATCTATAATTTTATTGCCTTGCATGGTTTTTTTTTCTCTAATAAATTAATAGATTGTAATAGCACCAATTTTATTTATTTCTCGAACCCAGATCCTAAATAGATTATTGTGTATTTTTGAAGTATTCTAAAAACGCGATAAGTTTATGCCTTACACAGTGCAGCGGGTGTTTACTACGGATCCCCGTCTTATCAGGGGCCCGCAGGCAGAGCCCCAACGTATTTTTGTTAACAACTTTCTTTTCAAGAATTTTCACTGGAGGTACACATTGTTGTACGGTGGAGTTTGATTTTCTTGTTATCGGCTGTATAGTGTCTCAAATGTTGCGAGGGAAAAGTTAAAAAAAGAAAATTCAAAGAATTTCATTTAAGTTCAGATTAAATAGTTCTTTGTTGCTTATTTGGATTAAAGGATCCTTATTTTGACAACGAATCGCTGATTCAGTTTTGATTAATTTGGCAATATAGATTTGATTGGAATTTTGTAGAAGAGGACAGACATTTGAAATTTAAATCATTATAACTATAGTGGACAGTTTCTGCACTGAAGTCTCTTATAAACTTGTAGTCACAGATGTAGGTCATCTGGTAATGTATTTCTGTTGTCTGTATGTGCTTGCACAGGTGTAAGCATTGCTTTATCAATACATTTGTGTTGCCACATTAATTTAATGATAGAAGAGACGTAGACAGTAAGAAAAGAACTAGGGAAGTAAGTTGAGTCAATTAATAAATTACCTAGAGTAACACTCGTCTTAACAATAGTCAAGATATTTTGAGACACGTAAAGATATAACGGCCTTAAAACTTCGACGCGAACCACTCAAAAACTTTGAAATAAAACAAGTAACAAGTGTTATAAAATGAAGGTAATCGTCACTAACGAAAGCGCCATGTAATTCATTTTCATCGCAAAACTTGCGAAGCGTAGTCTTAAACGATATATAACCTTCAAAAACTTTTACAGGCCCCCTCCGAGAAAAACGCGAACACAGTATTTGTATTAGCGTAACCAATTTACATTTGCATTAAATTCACAGGAAAATGATCCTTATGGCTTTGCAATAGAAGCGAAGTTAACCGCAAACTTGTTTGTAGGAACATTTCTTACGCAGCACCAAAATTGCCTCTTCCCTTGTATCTCTTATTTTCCCTTTGTTGTTGCGACATCGCACTGGGAATCTGTACTTTATTTTCTATTATTTATCGTCGTATCGAAATGGACGTGTCAATACCAGTTCTAGTTCGTTCGGTTTTTATGTAATTCGCGAAACTGATTGCTGATCATCTTCACGATTTATCCTGAGATATGTCTGAAGATGTGATTGAAATTCTGGTTGAATGTGGTTATAAATTCATTATGTTTAAGATACAAAGTACGTCAATTATAATCTGAAAAAGGTCTAGAATTTTCAAACACTGTCAATTGTATTTATTTAATGATTGTAAAATATCATGGGAAATAATTATAATTAGTCGAAAATTTAAACCGTTTTCAAAGTTTTGTTTTGAATATTTCATCAGAATTCATTAATTGTGTATACATAATAGATGTGTAATGAAATTAAATTAATTCTCCGTATTTCCGTCACAAGTTTATTAGTAAGCTCATATTTCTAATAAAAGCTACATATATGTAACACATACCTAATATGTACCTAAGTATAATAGAACATATCAAACTGATATAGTAAAATTTTAACACTAAATGATCATCGCCTATATTCATGTAAGAAAACGAAAAAGTAAAAAACAAAAAAAACATGAACCACAGAGTATATGACAAAATTCTGACAACTAAATATAGACAATGTAAAAGACGACATAGACGATGTATGTTCCCTGCACACAATCGAATAATTACTGATACAACAACATTCGTCTTTGCACATTTCAACTTGCTCAGTATTCAAGGCTTTGTCTTTCCATAAAATGGAGCCCCGATAGCGTTCGTTTGCTTTCCACACAACGGATCGCTTTAAGGTGAGAATGGAAAGCTAACGATGTAAATACGGTGTTAGGAGCTCATAGACCTGTCTTTGTATCGGCTGCTTACATTTCTGATACTGTTGTTTGCTTATATTTTCTTGTAATTAAATTGAATCCACTTATTTTGCTATTAACAAGTAAGAGTACGTAATAAAATAAGCTGGAAAAAGTGGGGATAAAAAAGCTGAAAGTTATACGGCGATGACTTGGGCTTATACGAAAAAGTAATTTGAAGTAAATTTTGCGAAATCGACCACTTATTTGATCTTTAATAACTCATCCTGTAAGAGCGTCGGGGAGGACGGTTAAAACATCGATGGAGGAAAATACAAAAGACTGCCGGTAATTAGAATTTTATCCTCGAATATTGCGAGCGTAAATAACTCGGGAGCAACGGAACAACAAAACAATGCAGAATTTGTTGGATAAGCAAAAATGTAGCGGAGCAAAACACTTGAAAACTAAAATCACGAAACAAAGGCTTCCGCGGACGGCTGGGAACGACGGACGCGAACTATCGACAAGTTGCCAAAGACGCCACTGAAAGCGAAAACTCACCGCCCCACTGCCGACGCAGTTATTTTCATTTAAGTTTCAAAATTGCCAGGCGCTTGCCCGTGCACCGCGCAAATTGTACTGGAATAGGAATCGATAAGTGGATTGGAGGTGCGATTTTCTTGAAGATGCGCCGCACTGTGTAAATCTTTGTGATAGAAAAATTTCGGAAATTGTCTGCGAGATTTATCGCCCTCCCGTGCCGCTGGCTGAAATTGTTTTTTGATTTCGCGACACAAGGGCGAAGGTGGAATGGTATCGCGGATATAAAAGCCACGTTGCAGGTGCGCGAGATTCAATTTATTTTCAAGTGTAGTTACGTTATTTCTAGACTGAGTATTAAGAAGAGAAATCCAGGTGCACTTTTAACAATAGAAAGTTTGTTTCTTTATTCAGTTTTATTTTCGTTTACTAAATATTTCTTTATCGTTCCTGATACAAGCACTAACAGTAATAACAGAACAGAAATACCCAAACGTATTGAAAATGATGTAATAAAGAACGTATCACAAATAGAATCATAGTTCACGAAATAAGAAAAGAAAATATGAAAGTAACCGAAGGGGAATATAGAAATAATTTAGAAAAGAGCAACACGAAGACGTAGAAAACGTAATAAATTTTAATCCCGATTACGCGGACCTCTTTCCTTCGGCGGACTTTCAAAATTTGAGATTATTTCGCTCCCATTTCTCGGGTCTTTGAGTTTTGCGAGGCCGAAAGATTTACATAAAAAGAAACTTTTCGTCTTCGAAATTATGATTCAATTAGTATTAAAGGATTGGACTCTCAAAGGGCCCGGACTTTTTCGGGTTTGCCGAGTACAACTGATGGGAGCTCCTTTGTGCTTTCGAGCAAACTAAGCAGGTTACGGCTTTGTACCCGAGACTGTCGCATAAAGGTATCGGTACAAATAACGAGCGGAAACACATTACGGGCTTGTGGCTTAAGCGATATGATTGAAGCGACTTTAGCTTACTCTTTCTTGATTATTTTCTGAGACAGAGGACCAAGTGTAATGCAGTTACGTTGGTAAGTTGATACGTAAGTTATATAGGTAAGTTGATGTTAAGGGATTGCGTTCTTCGCAGTTACTGAAGCTACAACAGTTCATGCACGAAATATCTGGGAATAATGATCGACCAACAACTTTCGTGGCAGCCCCATCTTGACTTAGTAGCTAAACGAATCAGAAAACTGTCCTGGATATTCAAAATACTAAGACACGTTGCCTCTTATCATATTGTAAAAAGAATTTATACTGTTTTAGCTCAATCGGTAATAACTTATTGTATACCTATCTGGGGTGGTGCTCCTAAGACGGGATTTTTGGCAATTGAGAGAGCTCAACGCTTTCTAATAAAAGTTATGCTATCTAAACCGCCTAGATACTCTACCGATTTGCTATACAAGGAAAGTGAGTTACTAACTGTCAGGAAGCTCTATATACTTAATACTGTTTTAAGAACTCATAAAAAAATTAATTACGACCCTAATAAATTAAATAAAAGAAGAAATTACAACATTATGTTAGAAGATAAATTTAATACTAAATTTGCTAATCGACAACTCTGTGCTTCACACTTAATTTACAACAAAATAAATAAAAAACTAAACATCTATCCGTTGAACCAGTATGACTGTAAAAAAGTTGTCACAGATTTTATTAAAAATAAAAATTATGAAGAAATAGAAGCTTTACTCACTAACATACAGTAACATCGCATACGTGTTTGACACGCAATCACACACACACACACACACACACACACACACACACACACACACACACACACACACACACACACACACACACACACAC
>DVTA01000164.1:0-11505 GCA_018233265.1 Junonia stemosa | reverse complement strand
ACACAAAGTAAAGAAAAGACTGAAGAGGGGAACCAAGATTCTGGTTTTATTACTCACCTGTGAGATTCTATTTATTTTCTTTTTATTAACATAAAACTTACTTTTATGACGACCTAATAGGTACTCAATTGGATTTTTAAACGGTTTTATTATAACAATGTTGCTATCTAAGGATTCGTAGAGTGTGGGTACAATAAAATTAATGCTAAAAATATTCACAGTTTCATACAGGTGTCAGTTTTAAATTGAACTTTAAAATACCGTGAAATTAATAGCTCGTTTCTATGCGGTAAAGTATAGGCCAAAGACCTCTTTAATCTGGTTATTACTAACAAGTTGAAGTTTGTTGTCTATAACTCTAATGTTTACACCTTTGAGTGGTAACATTAACTAGGCTAATTGTTAAGAAGTCGGTTAAATACAGTCGCCATTCTGATCTTCAGTTGTTTTCAGGTGTTTCTTTTAAAAATGTTAATTTCAGTAATTTCATTCTTTGATGGAGAAAAAAAAATGCAACTATTCATTAAAAAAATAAATAAACACAAACCGTATTTAAATTCATCTCGAGCTCGGCGGTGAAGGAAAACATCGTGAGGAAACCTAAGCTAAGTAAAGCTCCATAACCTTCGCCCTAATAGGAGAAGAGGCCTATGCCCAGGAGTGGGATATGTTACGTTTTTTTTTTAAATAAAGGTGTAGTTTTTACGGTAGTTTTATATACAGTGGGTCACTTAGATTGTAGGATTTTATTTAGAAATCAGTGCAGTTCCTGGAGTTTTTTTGTTTCCTAATAATATTTTCTTTTCTTCTCATTGTATCTTCCTAATTAGTCTTTAATCCTAGTTATTTTTTCTGTTTTAATTAACCTTATTAGTAACTTGCAGAAATATGCTTCAAGAATAAATCCTTACTACTCATAGACAGTGCCTAGTTTTAACAGAAAAGGATTTATGCACCTTACATTTCCAAGGAAGTTTCCTGTTTTTGTTAAAAATAGGCCACCATCAAGCCGCCTTGCATTAAAATTCATACTGTGTTTTCCTCGTCATGTATGTAAAGGAGATTCTGGAACATCGATAAGAAAGTAGGATTATAATTTTAAAATTTTTTTTCTTTTGTAATGTAATACAAAGATTGATATTTTCTCTGTTTCGTTAAATTCTGCTAGAGATTGATACAAATACTTATAATATGACAAATGTGTTTATGTATAGGTATAATTATTATCATCCATAATTATATCAAAATATCATAATCATATAATTATCATCAATTTCCATGAAATGGAATAAAAATGAATAAAAATGATCAATCTACTTGTACAACTTTTAAACAGTCGTATTTTATTATTTTCAGTGGTTTTTGCGTGAGACACGCACAAAAACGTAAAAAGTTTATCTATACCTATGTATGTATAATAACTAATTAAACTAACGAAAGTTTCTTCTACGCTTCGAAAATTTAAGTTTGTATAAAGTTTCAGAGCCGAGATGGTCTAGTGGTGCGAACTCGTGGATCTTCACCAAAGGTTCCGGGTTCAAACCCTGGCTAGGACCGCTGAATTTTCAAGTGCTAAATTTGTGTTTAAATTCATTTCGAGCTCGGCGGTGAAGGAAAATATCGTTCGGAAACCTGTATGTACCGGAAGAAATTCTGACACATGTATATCCACCAGTCCGCACTGGAGCAGCGTGGTGGATTAAGCTCCATACCTTCTCCCTAATAGGAGAAGAGGCCTATGCCCAGCAGTCGGATTTGTACAGGCTGTGTTATGTGCTACGTTAAAATTTTAGGCTATCTCGGTTTATCACGTTCCGTTAAATAGAGAGCATGAGACGTAGATACTACGTATCATTTTGTAGGCTTTGAGAATTCGATCGCTAGTCACAACAACGATAGTTTGATAGAAAGAAAATAAGCCGAAAATTATAGCCTAAATGTTAATTTATGAGATCAATAAACTTTAACGTTAACTGACGGATGGTACAACCATTACCGGTAAATCTAGTTTTAGAAGCATAATATTTTGTATACTGGCATTAAAGTTCCTCATTTTGTCAAATTTGGCACGTCGAAGTTTATATTTAGCCGTTTAATTTGCTGATAAATCAAATCAAGCACACGGTTACCTTCAAGTCATTAAAGGTCTCCTTTGTTCGCGATTAATATGAAAATGTCAATTGGCACTCATCCTAGTTAGCGTAGACGACGGACGCGAATGCTCTTGCGACGCTTCACTTCCCAGATTCACGGGACAAAGTGGCCGCATCCTGCAGGTTCACACCGATTGCACAATGCACTGTGACCTAGGTGAAGGGCGGCTATTCATACTGTGCCGCTCAGTGTGTGGAAGAATAGGGCGTGGAGTATAGAGAAAGATTAGAATGACATCTATAAATAGCGATGATATAGTTTGGTAATATAAATAGTTAATTTAGTCTTCTAAATATAAATATTTTTTATCTGTATATTTTGTACTTATAATCACTTTTTTTATTCGTTTAATTATGTAAATGGAAGCAGTGTTTATTTATAGTTGGAGCTATTTTCTATTATAGCTATTTTTAACTCCCGAGTGCCACAACAAAGGGATGATATTTATATAATAGTGATTTATGTAATAAAATACATAAAAGGAAACCGTTATTGAATGACTGATCTATCTACAGCTCAATCCACTGAAGGGATTGGATTGTGCCAAGCAGTTATTATGAAGCAGGCATTCGTAAAACAGTGCCTAAATGGATTAAACAGGGGCTTAAAATTTGTAATTAGCAGTTAAACTTGGCGCGAGCGAAACTGCGGACAAAAGTTATTAGATTTCGTACAATCATAAACATTATTATAATTTATGGTTATGTAAAATCGTAAATAATAACATTTGGTTTAAAATAGTAATTAAAACGGAAACAGTACGGAGAAGCCCTTGCCTTGTGGGTTAGTGGGTCGCGCGAATTCATACATTAGTAAATTAACACCGCGCGTGCTGCGAATGTGACTCGGCTCGCTAATTTCACTTTGTAATGACTAGGCGTGACTAGGTTAACAGAATATATCAGAGTTATTAGCATTTTAACAAGAAATATGATATAATAGTCCATTTGATCATCATTAGTAATGATTGCATGCCAATCAATATCTTAGTTTAAATCAAGTATTGTTTAATGAAAGAAACGTTGAGAAACATACAGCAGTAACGAGTGTGGTTTTATCAATGTGCTTTTAAAGTTTTTTCCTAAGATTTCGTCAGGTCTTTGTCACCTAATGGAGTTCTAGCGATACACATCTAAATGGATTGAAGAATTTACGAGTTGCAATAGAAGAAAGAAAAAAAAAATCACCTAACAATTATTTACAGTGGACTCTAAAAACATAATAAACTTTTTAAAGGGTCAGTAAACAGTAACAGCTGTGCAAGTAGCCTAGTAATTTTCCTAGTATTAATAAAACAAACGTATACATGCGCTGTATACGCGTAACTACACATATTATGTGTGTGTTTACATTATGTCCTTATACATCCGATGAATAGCGATTAATGTAAATTACCTACCGGCATTCTTACATAAATAATAAATATGTTTATTAAATGATACGATCATGGAATACGTGTCCAGATTTTAAAAACTTGGTCAGGTCTAAGACTATGACAGTATAGGGTTAAGTCTTAAAAAGTGTGCTAAGTACACTCTCTGCAAGTTTTGCCCCACTTCCTTCCTTTACGTTTAACATATTAGACAGATTTCTCTTGTGAAGACTCAATTTCTAACTTTGTGCAGTGAACGCTCTGGGAGACTGCAGTTTTTATTAAATTTAACAACTTTCACAACTTTAATAAAACTTCTTTTAAAATTCTTAAGAAAAATTTCAGCCAACTTAAATTATTAAACTCTTCTTCCGTTGATATAAAAACTTTGGATTTAGAGCATCAATGTTGATGCACATATTGATGTTCGTTAAATTTCGTTTGCCTTGACCAAAAGCGAGTTTTATAGACAAAAAATAAAATAATTTGAATGTCTATTTGAAGAATCGTCATACCGAGAATCTGGGACGTTGGTTCCTTGATTTAAGTCCCATCTCAAAAGTTGCGATGTTTAACATATCTGTACTAATAACACCTGGTCATAAACTTGTACATTACGTATTATTTAAATGGGTAGTGATAGTCAAATAAGAAATTAAAAGGTATAGAATAGAATAAGAATGGCAAAAGATTAAAAAAAATGTTTTTGAAATTTTTCAAAGGCACTTACAGATACCCTATCCAAAACTTATCTTTTGTGCTGTAAAAACGCATTGAAAAGATCATACGTATTATACTTAAGGATTCATGATTTGGAACATCCTCTGAAGAATCGTTACATTGTGGGCCCGGTTTGACGATGGCTCCTCAAATTAAGTCCCATCTTGAAAGTTGCGTTGTACAACATAGTAGTATTAATAAGACCATGAAAACCTACGTGATGCGTTTTTTAAACGGGCATGGGTACTTGAGGGATTAAAGGGAATAGCAAAAAGTACTAAAGAATGGTGTTTTCGTTTTGTCAAGAGTAACTAAAAAGGGTATCCAAAACTTATCTTTTGTGCAGAAAAAACGCGTTGAAAAGATCATACTTAAGAATTTATGATTTGGAAGTTCCACTGGAGAATCGTTACAACGAGAGGTTGACGATGGCTCCTCGAATCAAGTCCCATCTTGAAGGTTCCCCTCGCAGGACATATTTGCACTCTCCGCTGTAACGAGTTCGGTTGAGTGGATGGCAATTCCGAATTCTTACGAGGGTTGTCGTCGGATTATTGTAGGGGATGGTATAGTTTGAATAGTTCACTATATCAATAGTACTGATATGGTGAACTATACAAACTGCATAGATTATAGATATCAATGTGTCATCTACAGAGTGAAGTGTGCTTGAAACTGTTTGCACGAACTGTAAAAGTTATCGAGATGTTCTTAATTTTTCCTTAATTCTGTATCAATACAAGAGGTCAATCTCTTTGGTCAATTTTTAAATATTACTGTTTTTCAACCTGGGTTTTCTGCTAATTGCAGATGAAAATAGACATCTATGTTTTTTCATTTAGTATACGATATAGAGAAAATTGTATAGACAATTTATACACTCGCTAAAGAGCGTATTTTTTTTAACGCACACTTAATCCCTCATAGTTGGATTACCGTAAAATACGCTTAAAATATTTTAAGCGTTATGAAAAAAAAATATTCCTCAATCAAAATTTCATACCGGAAACATTGTGCCTAGTTTTTTTTCTGGCTACAATAATACGTGCTCCAAACACTTGACGAACGAAACTCCAGATCTGGAACACAATAGTTATTACATAATCAATGGATCCTTTGTGCCTGAACAAGCGTCTAGAGCCAATCGAAATTGTTCAACCGTTTCAAATCTTGTAAGTTATGCCTTTTAATTTTACTTCACTTTCTATAAACTGAAGTTAGCCAACTGTAACTTATTCTTAAATACTTAATTGAATAATAACTTCTACGCTGTAGAATTGGAGTATTTGTTTTGGTGTATTAAAATTAGTATTTTATCTTTAGTTGATTATCTATTTCTCTTAGTTTTAAAATTGTAATTCTCCATATATCTACAATAAGAACATATTAAAATGAATATCACACACATAACACATCACATAAACAAATTCAGCGTGTCTTTTTTATTATTTCATAGTTACTTTTGTAGTCATGTTTCGAAAATAATTTAAACGTCTTACTAAAATAATTTTTAAATAAGATAACTTCGAAGCCAAAACTTTTTATGTTTAGCAACAAAAATGAAGCTGCCTGCATCCATATGCGGACGAAGAAGTCACTTCGCTCGAACATTATGACTCCTAATGAATTATTCATGAGTCAGTCCTACTGACTCAACGCCATCTCGAGGGGCAGACATCGGAAATATTATGTCACCGTTAATAATGTCATATTTACTCATATTACTTGACTTATTAGGTTTATGAGAATGATTGAGTACGAAAAATTTTCTTTTTAACAATAGGACTTAGGGTCCATCACAAAGTGCAACATTCAGACAGTTGTAGTGATAGAGACGATTTTTACAATTAGGCATCTGGGCATTGGAACATATAGATAAAAAAACACATACAATGTTAGAAAATGGACTTTTATATAAAATTATTCTATTATGTATTTCGTTTAGTCTCATATCGTTATACAATAAAGGTAATTACTTAATATAACGAAATCTTATTAGCTATTGTTAAAAAGTGTTTAACGAAATTCAGGAACCAACAACACATTGTTCTGACATTCCTTTGTTGTCGGTTATTGACATTTCAGTTCGTTCAAAACTTTGAATGTAATACATTGTACGCTAGAAATTATTTGGTAAAAAATGTATTATGACACAATTAATTTAACAGAGTATAAATTCAATACACAGAACGTAGATACATATGTATTTATCTACATATTTCAAAAGTTATGCAAAGTTTAATAAAATATGAGCTAGGTTAGCTTCGAGCGTGCTGAACCTCTGTCACGGCCAATTAAATGAATAGTCAGTTGCTCGCTCCGACATTACATCATACTTAACCGGTTATTTTTGTCCAACAGGTATAGGTGGATCAAGAACGGCAAGCCCTTCGAATACACGAGCTACGATAATCGAATCTCCCAGCAGCCCGGTCGCGGCACGCTGGTCGTCAGTAAACCGAGGGACGAGGACCTCGGCCAGTACCAATGTTTCGCTTACAACGAATGGGGAACGGCTACTTCGAACTCGGTCTACGTACGAAAAGCCGAGCTCAACTCTTTCAAAGAGACCGATGGCCCTCAACAAACGATAACCGCTCAAGAAGGTCTCCCATTCAACCTCACTTGCGAACCTCCTGATGGTCACCCCAGTCCGAATGTGTACTGGATGTTGCAAGGCGAACAGGGACAGCTCAAGACGATAAACAATTCCCGTATGACATTGGACCCCGAGGGAAACCTTTGGTTCTCGAACGTAACTAGATTCGACGCGAGCGTTGACTATGCATACACATGTGCTGCTAAATCAGTCTTTAGAAATGAATACAAGTTGGGTAATAAAGTATACTTGCAAGTGCAGCAGACTGGAATCTCACCCATCTTGAACAAGCATCCGCCTGTCAGACAATACACGAGCAGAAGGGTAGAGAAGGCGTGGCGTGGCAAGAAAGTGGAGCTCTACTGCATTTATGGCGGGACGTAAGTATACAATAACTATGACAATGTAGGATGTATTCATCTATAAAATATACAGTGCGGATACATGCGGGCTCCTCATTCAATTAACTTGATCTTATTCTGTCAAAGTAACAACGTAATAATGCTTGAGCTACTTTAGAAAATCAGGGTAATGACTTTATAATGCATTTTTCAGCAATTCTCTTGGCTTTATAAGGGAGGGCGTTTGCCAAATAGGTCGCCTTTCATACTCGCCCGTGTCCTTAGCCGAGAATTTTAATGTGGTTTTTTATTAGCGCCATAATTCAATGAATCAACGAAGCCACTGGCGCTTAGCATGGCGTCGAACATGTGTCATTAGTGACTGTAGTTTTATTTTTAACGCTTAGGTACATTACTCGTCCCTGTGAACTATGAAAACCTTGGATAACAGCTATCTGGAGCATGTCATATTATTGAATTCAATAATGATTTATCGTCCATTGTTATTTGCGGTATTCTATCATGTCCGTTATAAATAACATTAGCGGGAAAATAGCGATTATTTGCATAATAAAAAACGGTATTTATAATTCTTTTAATAACAACAGCTATTTATTTTCTCGCACATACCTCATGGACATAAATAGATTCTCGTAAACCCATACGCTTAACGTTTATGTTTAGATTGTTTTGCCTATTCCTCGTAAACAAATTGATCTGTAAACCCTCAGGCCGTTGCCTCAAGTGGTCTGGAAGAAGGACGGTCGGACGATACTGTCTTCCCAGCGGATAACTCAGGACAACTACGGCAAGACCCTCGTGATAAAGCGAGCTGGTTACGAGGACCAGGGAACGTATACGTGCGAAGTGAGCAACGGTGTGGGAACGGCACAGACGTACTCCATCCAGCTAAATGTTGAGGGTAAGTTAAGATTTTGTACTTGGAACTTCTGACTTACAAAATATCTTTGATAAATGTATTTGAAAACCTATACGTATTACATATAGTAGATATAGTAAAGTTATAATTGATACATTTATATTTTGTAATGAAGAGGAAAGATTTTCATGTTTGTAAAGAATAACTCTACTAGATTAATTTCTAAAACTTCTTTCACCATTAGAATGCTACTTTATCCCCGATATATTTTAAGACTATACCTTTTTATTACAATTGTTTAGGCCGTGCGAATTGCTTATAGTTAAAAAAGTTTATTATATGTACTATATTTTTTATAATCATCAAAATTCGCATTCTTATGAAACGAGTCAACAAAAATACCAGATGCAACATAAACGATTCAGACGCCATACGAAATCGTTCACGGGGAATTATTTCAGTGCTCCGTAGGTAAATAAAAAATAAAATATTCTCCGGCTTCACGTGAAAAACTTGAGCCCAAGCGAGCCTGAACGAGGGCCCTCACCCTTGCCTCATGAATATCGCGACCGGGTTATTTATTTCGCGTGGAGCGCTTTCATGTTGCCCAGCTGACGACTCGGGCGTGAGCACGAGCGTCGTTATACCGGCTCGGCTATTTATAGGATCATAATATAGTCTGATTACGCCCGACATACAAATTAGAGGACGATTGCTCGTATATTTCTAAAGGATCATGTTTTTCGAGCGATTTCCTAATGATCTTGAATAGTGCCAAGAATACATAAAAAGTTTCTTTCAAAACAATGACAGATGTGATAGCTCTATTCCTAAATCATAAACGCCTCCAGTAATTTAGTTGTAATGATGGCCCGGAAGTGCGAGTCTAATGCGTCCAATTGAGGCGAGGTCCATAGTCGTCCTTATAAGGGCGGAATATTTCGGACAAACGACCGCTGCGCATTTTTGTACGTGCAAAAAAGGCGTTCCTGGACGTGTTTTATGACGTTTGAATATTCGAACGGAATTTATAATAATCATTACCCAGACAAAAATTTCTTGGAATGTTTTGATTATAATATAGTTCCAGACTTGAGCGAACTTGCAGGGATAACTCAAACGTGAATTTGCATCTACAAATAGATGACGATCATTTAATAGCTTTCATCAATGAGCGGGCACTGAATGCAATTAAACAATGCCCATCGAATACCATCCACGAACTTGGCTCTGCGCCTTTCGGAATTCCATTTCATTGAATCCTGCAGTGCCAGACGATGTCCGATCTGAACCGAAGCGATCGCATAATCTCGTTACACAAATTGTTTAGTACACGGCTGTTACGCGTCACCGCGCCGCAGTAATTGTGTCACGCGAATAACTCGGCAATGCACGCGACAATTGAGGGATTACATCTTGAGTGCCGTGCATGATACGTAAACAACAACAGGATTACTTGATATGAACTCTGAACTGATTCTGACAATTTTGATTTTGCTCAAGGATGTGCTTTGAACCTAGAAAATAGATATAGTAATAAAAAATGTAATCTTTGAATATTATTATCTAAATGTAAAAATTGAAAATGTTTTATTTTCCTATTTCATACAAATTTACAACAGTACCAAAAAAGCGATATCGTATAATTAAAATTGCTTAAAAGTTGCCCAAAAAAGAAACCCATATTAGACATAAGACGCAAATAGTCATTACAACTATAATAATATTAAAAAAAATGTTGCTAAGTGGATAATTCGTCACATTTACATACTTGAATGTCGTGTCTGCACGTAAGAGCTCTATTCACCGTTTGATATTTTGAAGGTAATATTTACAGAAGGGGGAAAAATAATTAACGAAAAAATCCCTTCAAACATTAAGGTGTTACTGTTAGGAGCTTTCCACACGGAAAGCAGTGCTCTGCAGTATTTAGGATATAGGGTGAAAAACGGTCTATGAGATTCTAACTTTGTGAATTTAATTTTCCCGTTTTTCATATAGTTGCGCTGCAGATGGACATGAGCGATATTTACTAGATCAGGTGGTATCATCTCGTTTGCCTCTTTTTGTGAAGATGCATGTCAATAAAAGTTTGTGCAAAACCCTTGGTGCGTGAGTCCAACTCTGAGTGAGTTACAACTTGACAGGATTTTTTTTGTTACAAAACATTTTAACTAGAAGATTTTGGACAAGTTCAAGATTGCTACTAGTATTCACAGATGGCGCTGCTAAAAGAAGTTAAATCGCGCTTACGTTTCGGCGATATCAAATTCTTCCTTGTAAAGACTTGTTTGTTATCTTATTTTTGATGTAGCGATTATCCACAAAGTGTTTAACTGATTTAAAGTTAATTAAATAAATGGTGTATTTAAATAATCCGTTTACTATCCTAAATCCTAAAGGTCGAGGTCTGTGTGATCTAGCCTTAATACTTGGGGTAACAGTCATGCTTAGTGTCAACACGCGATCACGTTCACCACGAGGGGATGGAGTCGTCACAATGGCATTATTTCAACAGTTAACTCCTGTAAGCTATAGAAACAAAGGGCACGGAACGCACGGGAAACCAGAAAAAGCGTTTTTTGCAAATGATAGTAAAACAAAAACCAAAGCGTTTATTTATGTTACGACGCATGTAATGCGTTTTCTACCCCTCAAAACGGCTTCAATCTCATTCGTTATACCTAAACGTTTTCCCTCCGGCGGGGGATTATAAATTACGTATATAATAGCCCCAACACTTAATGCTTTGGAAACGAAATGATCGTATAGAAAATTAATTTCATATGTTCCAATATAATATTGTTTTAATCAGTATAATGCGTAATACGTTAAATGT
The DNA here is from genome assembly GCA_018233265.1 of Junonia stemosa. Taxonomy (NCBI): domain Eukaryota; kingdom Metazoa; phylum Arthropoda; class Insecta; order Lepidoptera; family Nymphalidae; genus Junonia; species Junonia stemosa. Next base: position 600 of record DVTA01000164.1, on the reverse strand, counting down.
TTTATTTATTAGGTTTCGAACATCAAATAAAAAACGGAACTTTTAAAGGATCGCTTTGTTGTGCGTCTTTCATTGTCCTTTTGTCTTAGAAACACGTGGATTCGTAGAGGTATCGAAATCCAAACTACACATTTCACACACTACAGTTCAGTTCGTTTAACATCCTGCTGGAATAATATTAATAATACGCAATCATTGCTATCACAAGAAACAAAAACTAAATTTATAAATATAAAAAAATGCTTTGTTCCGAACGAATCAACGTGTGTTTTTCAAATGAAAAACCAAATATCCACAATTTTCAATTTTATCATTATTGTTTTGTGCAGCACAAATAAAATATATATAATTATTGTAAGTTTGTCGCGTTGTGTCTAAGTTTACTCCGAGTGTCTACTAGATGGCGCTGATTGTAGTTAAATCGCGCTAACGTTTCGTTCAGACGAGAGCGTAAGTAGGAAAGTTTCACGTGCGTCGTCAAGCAGACCCTAATAAGGTCCTGGTTGTTATCATAATCAATTTTTGATGTGGCCATTGTACTAGTACAATACCACTTATAAAATAAATATTAAATATATGAATAATAAAAAAATAATAAAT
>DVTA01000163.1:0-11509 GCA_018233265.1 Junonia stemosa | reverse complement strand
AATTTTTAGAAGAAAATGGTCTCCAAAATTATTTTAGTTCCCATTTTCACCTAAAAATTTTGGAAAAATGTTAGGTAGCGTCGGGGGGGGGGGGGGGAAAGAACAACGTTAAGGTGCATTACAGTTGGGGGAGGGGGCGTCTAAAATCTTCAAAATTTGACCCCTTAGATGGTACAGAGGAAAAAAATTTGAAAAGAAGAAACAATTTTATCATCTCTTTCTAGGAGCATTCATAGGATTATTTTTTTTGGAATGATCTTTTATTTCAGAATTTCCGATGAATACACGGAATACAATAATTGAATATGAATATGACTCATTGCAATTTCCCCTTCGGAATCGGTACTTGTAATACTTTTTTAAGGTACGGCCTTTTAGCTGATCCTTACCACATACCAATCAAGTCTATAAATATTAAGCCTTATCATTAAGGATGTTTCGAGATGTGTTAGTTCCTCAGTAAATCCTCGGTAAAGGTAAATGAATAACGTATCGCTTAATACAATAGGTACTAATATTATATTTAATTAATATAATCGTATAGGATCTTGTTAGTCCAATGATAGCTAGTTTTTTACGATTTCTAATGTTAAATGGAACGATTAAATTAGTAATTCAATCATTCATTCACGTTTTATTTATTATAGAATGCTGAATTGAGAATTAAAAAAAAAAGAATACTCGTTTTTCAACGTTATGGCATGTATTCTGCATTTTTGTGGCTTAAATTAAATTGCAATATAATTACATTTTGTAAATGATTACAAGAAAATACGGTTATTTTAATTTTTATTTGATTTTCTTTTTTCCGCGCGCTCTTCGTTTTTCGGCGGTGAGTGTGCGAGTTTTCTTTTTCTGCCCTCACATTGTTATTATTGTTTTTACCTTAATTATAACCCTGAGAGTATATTACACTAATATAAGTCCTTCGCGCAAAAATTTAACTTATACGAGCATTGTACTTTGTGTACAAGTATAAGGTATAGAAAATAACAGCAACCAATCTTACGTCTAGGGAGTAAAGGACAACTTTTCTCTTCGTTCTGACATCTAGGTATAGGTAAATCTGCAATGGGCTTTCACCTAAAATTCAAATCTTTACCCCCTTTGTGGTGCCTAATCGTGCCTGCTCGTAGAAAATATATGTACCCAAGAATAAACCCTAAAAAAATTGGTGTATCATTTATTTTTTCCAATCACTAATAAATAATAATAATAATCCATTAGATTGTTTATAATATAAATACTCCTATCTACGTAGGTAATAGATCGGCAGTAGGTGTCCTCTTTTCGACAAAGTATCATTTAAAGTCCAGAAATATTTTAATGTCTTTGTACTACTTGTGATAGAAAGGCTGGTTTAGTTACGGAATGGGTACTGCGAATCAATAAAAAATCATAATACAACTAAGTGCTAACATTATTGTACAATAAGAAATAAAAGAACAACATGAAATAGTAAAAGTATACGAACAGAACGAACGAGAGTCTGTTCTATTTTCATTTGAATGCTCTCAATTTATTTCAATACAAAGAACATTCTATTGTGAAGGATAGTTTTCTTGCTATTATCTGTACGGCGTTCGCCTTGTAATGGAGTATAATTTAGTACCCATAATGCCATCCTCAGTCACGCAAAAAATCTGATAACAAGAACAGAGGTAATGACACCAGAGATAGTGTATGTTCCCTACTCGCGTTACGAAATAAATCAATTCTTGCAATATTTTCACTGTTAATGAATAATATATTATTAAACTATATTAAGTGAGTAACAATTGCTGAAATATGCTCTATCGCAAAACCCATAACTGTAAAAATATTTATAGAATTAGCAATAAAATGAATGAATGAATAGAACATAACGTAAAATTAAATTGTGGTGACGATATTGACACACTTTATATTTTCCTTCGAAACAAAAATTTTTGCTAAACTGGTTACTTTGTTATTGTCAATCACATGTTGGAAAGGCATATCATTAGTAGGTACCTACTTATTTCCTTTAGGTTTTTCATACCTTTTTCCTTAATACTGAATACTCAATATTACCAATTCATTGCGAATAAGAAATATTAAACCTTTTACTACTTTTATATTACTAGTTAGTATTTACTAGTTACGTTATACTAATAATGGGATAATTTTAAGTTTATATATTTAATGGACAAAGTTAAACGACTAACCACTTAAAATATACTACGTAGTTAATTTTAATTATAATTATAATTTTTATTAAAAAATTACTTATAAAAATACCGGAGGATGTCATTAGCAACGATCACATGTTATGAAGTATAATAGCTGTTAATTGCGTCTCGAGGTAGTTACGTGTTATCGCGCGTTTACTCGAGCGACGCGAGTTAGCGCGTTTGGAGTTAATTATTGTGCTCGAGTGTGTCGCCTCCACGCGCGCCCTCTCGCACGAGCTGTGATAGCTTATCAGACTTGACGCCCGGGATTGACTAACATGACTTTATGTCTATTTAAGAGCAATATCCTAGGTTGTAAAAATAAACCATGTTGCAATAATAACGGTAGAAATCTATGACATTGAAAGCTTTGTTCTGAATACGCTCAACGTATTTTATTTTAGTCTGATGAAAGTTCTAGAATACAAGAAATTTTTAGCACTTCTGTACCTTTATTAGTAATTTAAAGAGCGCCATTGCCCATGAATGCCCACCTTATGCGTGCTACGTGAACCGTAGTAATAAGCTGCTTAAAGTACATATATGGGATATGTTTAAACATCAAACAAGTAGCGTTTAGTTCAAGCAGAATCCTAGTTGAGGATAATATTCTTTAAGATTGCTCCTCTACGGTATATACCAACAAGCCCTTCATTCGGCATTATCCGCTGCCACACCAGCTACCAACATAATCTACTATAAACAAACATATCCTGAAACACAAACAAATTTACACCTAAACAAAAACAAATATATATTTTTTGTACCTAAGATATTTTAACTTAAACATTGTATTGTCTACCTACTTAACATTCTTTGCATGTTCCTGGAGTTAATATTTTACGATGTCATAATTTTATAATTTAATGTCAACTATTTGTTGGAAACAAACGTAATGAGATAAAAATCGTAATTGCCATTTCTATGATAATGACTAACAGGTTTGTGGAAAACCCTCTTAGGTTATCGAGTCGACCGTTATATTGTTATTTCTTTTTTGCAAATGAATCATATGACTGTTATGAGCTGAATTTTAATAAATATTTATAAAGTTTTTGTTGATAACGCGAAACAAAGACAGTGAAGTAAGATTACGTCACCGGCTCGTAAAATATAGGCTTAAGTTGACGCGACCGGTCCCGGTCGGTCAGTGTGCGCCGGCGCAGCTTTCAGGGTGATCAGCGGCGCCTTCATTACTTGCAAGGAAATCTCCACATAGTATGCAAAATGTCATGTAATATATAATTTAGTATGTAGGTAACATATAAATGAAATTAAAACTTCTGTAACATCGATATAACAGTTTTTGCCCAATGCATATAAATATTTACATGATGCTGAAAGCAAATCACCATTTTTTTAGATTTTTGTCTGCCTGACCGTTTGTTCCTTTCGGTTAATTTCCGAAACGACTGGACTGTTTACGAAAAATCTTTCAACATTAGAATGCTACATTATCGAATCGACTTTAAAAAATTTACAATTTTTGACCCGAGCGAAGCTGGAGATCTTTTCGCGTTTGTTTATACGCATCATTTAGATATTTTTTTCTTTAAATTTTTTATGGACACCTACATAATAAAACTTAATTAACTTTCTTGTAAATCGAAAAAATAAGTATTACGATAAGGTCGTTCTAAATTGCGTTTTTTATTTAATTTATTTTATGGAACCTATGAACATAATTATATTCTTAATTGTTATCACAATTGCGACACGTGTCCAATGTTTTTACGATAGAGGAAAACCTAAAACGTTTATAAAAACGTGCTTCTTGTATGGAAGTTGGGGACCCCCTTTATGTTTCGTTATTTATTATTCTGAGACACGTGTAACCGCCAACCCGGACTAGAGCAGCGTTGTGGATTAAGTTCTTAACCTTCTCCTTAATAGAAGAGGATGCTTTGCCCAGCACTGGGGAATTAACAGGCTGTTACTTTACTTTTATTTATTATATAAGTTACAGCCCTTTATAAGACGTAAAAGGTGTAATGGATTTAACAATAGCGACCATATAATGGTATGATTTCCTTAAGGTACAAAACGTAGGAAAAAGTATTGTTTTCAATTACATTTTTCTTTATTTCTGTTTTAGAACATATATTATAAGTATGTGTAGAAACATTTGTACTATAAATGAAGTTAAGTTGTTCTTAGGATTAGATTAAGTTGACCCTACAGGTCACATTTCAGTGACGGCAAGGGCTCGCCACGTCACCGCGGCTGAGCTCAAGGCCGGCCGCGGTCGATGTTGCATCTTGCACTCCTTATGTAACGCCATTGTTGTCCAATTTATTATTATGCACGAAAATACTGCGGGTCGCATTCCGGTCCGCGACATTGAACTTTTAACTCTCAAAGTTTACGACTGCCCATGAGCACCTCCAGTTTGGTAGCGAGGGAAAACATGATCCGAGAACCGGCAGGTGACGGAAAAAATACAAAATTGTTGGAATAATAAAATTGTATATCTTCCAACTGGTAGTTTCGGTACTTAATGATGAAGGCTACCTATCCTCGGCCAGAGTTTCGACATATATTCGTATTTCGTAGGTACATATATTAATTTTTGACAGTCACATTTATTATAGAGTCAATTTCGATAACGTTTGGTTTAAATTGCAAATATGCGATTTAGCACGGTGACACAAATATTCGGATATTTTTCGTAATAATTAAGGCGGCAGATTAATGTCTTCTCCGAAGCATGATGGGACAAGACACAAGGACACCCAAATACAGATACAGAAATAAATAATCGCAAATTGATTACTCGTAAAGTCTCTAAGCAATCGAACTCGAAATCGTAGTGTTAAAAGGAAACTCGGACCAACTACGGCCGAAGAATCATAAAACAGTACTTCTTATTATATCAACGAAATTAAACGGTATGTGTTTTGGTAGTAGAAGAACATTCGATTCTCAATAAGTCCGTTCTTTTCAAACTTATCACTTTACCGGTCTCGGCAAAGTTGATTGATACTTGATCAATCAATTCAGAGGACCCAATAGAAACAATTACTTTGTTTGTCGAGTACATACATTAGCTACATGTTAATAGATACTCGCTGCATCAACTCGTATCTTCGATACTAATATTGTAATATTATAAAGTTGTTGTTTATTGCTCTTTCATGGCAAAAAGGCTTTGACCGCTTTGACTGAAAATTAAAATGACTTACTATTTTATTTCGAAAAGTTTAGAGTTGCCATAGGTACATAAATATAACTCTATTAGACGCGGACGTAGCCGCGGGCAGTAGCTAGTGTTTTATAAGATGTATCTGAATCTTTTGTAACTTTCGAAAGCCGCGAGGACCTACGTAATAAAATTATAGAAAGGGACCGATGTCTTAGCCGTGGTGTTTCGGTGTCGCAAGAATGTTTCCTAAAACCTCTGGCGCAACGTTTTTAAATGTTAAAATATTTTAATCATGTTATCCTCAAAATATAATTTGCAAGTTGCTCTCATCGACTTGAATAGTCAATTCCTTTAAAACATGATAAATATGCCACACAAATTGTCACTTCCTTAAAACATTTTTTGCGATACACCTTATGCCAATCTATATGTACCTAAATTCATAAAAAACTGACTTTATTCTTAATCCGGGAAAACCAATACCACAGAGAGACAGCCGTCAGGCAGACAGTTATTAATAAATCGACAAATTCATCACGGTACCTACTCGTATATGTATCTGGATAGGTTTTCCTGTAAAGGATTTATTTTGCGGAGTTTTTGTTACATATGTAGACGGTTATAGCTGGAGAGCTGTCAGGAATTTTTGGGTAGGTGTTTGAGGCAAGCTGAAAATGTTAAAGCCCCCACTTAATCATCTAGCTTATTTTTTCCATTCTGGAATCATTAAACTACAACATATAGAAATTGCAGATTGCCTTAAGTACATTGTTTGAAAAAAAAAAATAAAAATTCAGGGTCTATTTACCCCCGCGAACCAGACAAGTCTGCAGTCCTGTGTTGAGGTATAAAAGGAGAGGTGTTAGGAAAAGTTTTCAGCTTGCCTCAAATTTCTACCCAAAAATTCCTGCCAGGTCTCGGGCTATTAGGTTTCAACGCGTCCCGAGAGCACCGAATATTTGATATTCGGACTGCGTCACTCGCCAGTCCTTCGCTTGTAAATTAACTCAGTAATGAAATTTCTGCAGGTTTACAGAAACGAAGGTCGTTGTTTTTGTACGTTTCAATACTTTATTATAATTTGTAACACTTGTTTAAAAAAAGGAAATAGGTCAGCTAGTTTCTTTTGCAGTTTCTTTTCAGGTCTGAAGCTTATCCCTTAACCGGAGTAGATTCAATAGTCGTTGTTAAAGTAAATGTAATATTCAGAAGTTAAATTAAAACTTGAATTTAATTTGGCTTTATGATTTTGTCAAGGCTTACACGATGTAATAATAAACTTTCTGAGAATCTACCGAAATAGAAATAAGCTCAGAAATATGGTTTTGAATATTTCAGAATCTCCTGTAAGTTAATATTTATTTCAGTGCTTGATAGCAGTGTTGACGCAGTTGTATTGATTCAAATGTGTTAAAGGCTTAGATAGAATGGAGTCTATTTATAAATGCAGTAGGCGTGTATTGTATTGTACTGTGTGTTCTGACTACCGTCCCCTTACCCTTATCTTTATATCATATCTTTTATATGCACTTTTATTAAACATACATATAATAATCGAGAACATAGATGAAAAAGTTTATTTAATTATTTGTAGGGAATAAGCTATAATTATAAGAAAAGAGATTTTGTAGCTAATTACGACAGCTACATTATTTAATAGGTATGTTGTATATGTTATATGTTTTTTATTTCATATTTCATGTTTTATAATTCATTTTTATCTGACCAATTGAAGTTAATTGTACATATATTTAAGAAAATATAAATGTTTAAAATGTATACTTTTGTTTTTGATCCGCGGCTGTGTTGACGGCGCCTTCCCCGTGTAATAACATTGATCCTGTAAAATGTGAGTGCGGTTGATCGCTAGACAACAAGTCGCTAGCTCGGCCTTCATATTTAAAACCTATTGTTCACACTTTGAACTGAATTCAGATTTAGCTCAATTATATGAAAATGAACTAATGTCTTCATCATAAATTAATATTCAGCAACATTATAATAAATACATATTTTATCAGTCACGTCACATGTAAAACCGCTTGCTGAACGCATTTGAATAATTCCTCGATTAACTTCAATCGCGGCGCTGCTCTTCGTGATTTCAAATGATTGATTTTTTTTAACACTATACGAAGTGTCTTGTTTAGAATTAAATTACCTGTTTATGTTTTTTACCATCTTATGAATCATCGACCACAATTTGCAAGAAAACGAAATAATAAAAACATTCAAGTTCGAAAATATGTGTCTGAGAAAGTGTAGAATCGCCTTCGCCAGACATTTCGACAGATTTACTATTTTAGCAAGCTTGTTAACCCGGTAGAAGTAATGAGCGACTACCAGCAGGAGTTACATACAATGCTTGAATATCTGTATCGTAATATACGTAATGGACACATCGGGAGCAATTACCCGCTACCATCGAGTTCTACAGTGCCCGGAGACTCTCAAGGACGTGACTTGCTTAACACGTGACTTAATCGCCAGCTGATGTAATAACTGAATTAAGTCGCAACCGATCTCTTGTTCTGTCGAGTTAATTTATTTATTAAGAGCACTGTAAGAGCAAGATGATGTGGAGCGAGGTCGGTCGGGCACGCGATACCAAGTGATCGTCATCAAAAACTACCCTTTAAAATAGAGTTGCCAACCCTCCATTTTTCCCAGGTCCTGGACATGTCCTGTCTTTGAAGGCGTCCTGCCTTTTACATTAAACGAAAGCCACAATTACCTTTCAGAGTGTTTCTCGTGTATGCCACCTGCAATTATATCACTGCATTTTAATTATAACTTGACTGTCCAGTATCTTATTTTTGGATCCTAGCATTTTTTTTACATTTGTTGTTGACAACCCTATTCGGCTATTTTAAGATCTTAGGTAAAAAACCATCTATTCATCGTGTTTACAATAAATTATTTATATATCACATTACATTTACGACGCATTCATTCATTACTTTTGTATTCCATGTATGCGCCGTCGCTACGGGATGAATAAAAAAGGTTTTATCTCTCATCTTCGTCTATATGTATAAAAGATTTGTGCGTATATATTACCGGATTTGTCGTGAATATAAGACCGTTTCTTTTTAGTGTTTTTTGCTTTAAGTGAGACTGTTGTGAGTGACGTAACGAGCAGTCGGCAGGGTCTCGGCGCGCGGGCTGCGGCCGCATTGTCCCGCCGCTGCCGACGCCTTATCCTTTATTTTTTATTCTACTGGAGTCCTTTGTTCCGGGTGACTCATCGTCCTCGACGACGATTTCTGAGAACTTCTAAACGTTGAAGGGTTTTTATGTTTACCTGACGCCTATTCTTCGCTATTCTTATCCGAGGAAACTTCTCGCAAAGAGGGATCGACTAAAAAAAATCATAATAGAGCAGATGATATTATAGTTATTTAGATGGATTAGTGTAATTGTAGTAAAAATTCTACAGTTCCTTAAAAGTACCTAACGACCGTATCGTATAGAATACTCGTAATCTAGGAATTTGGGATTTCCGACAAACGATACCACCTGTATATTTCTAAATGCTTAATCTTCGTAAGTGGCCATTTATAATATTAAGCGTATTTTTTGTGTCTATGTTAAATAATTTTACTTGTATCAGCAAAAGCAGGCGATGTTTTTCTAATTGATTGAGCGTGACATCAGCTGCGGTGGTCCAACAATCTGCGCAGGTGGACACGTCTGACATTCGACACGAGGAACATCGCGCGGCTACTGGCGTTGTCTGAATTTGTAGTGACACATCGTCACGCTACATTGCTTTAACAAATATAGATAACATTGCAATGACGATGACGTGTCAAATACAAACAATTAAGAAATCGGAGCAAGATCGCCGGTTGAGAAAAATCTAAGCGGTTGAGAAAATGTTTTGTTTTGACTCCTCGTGTACACGACGATCGACATCTTCCGATACTTAATTATGAGGAATGTGCACGTTTAAATGTATCTATGTGTTGTATTGTATCCGATCAAACATTATGTAATAGTAATCAATAAGCACAGGCAGCGCGTCGCAGGCGAGACGGCCGATAGCGTCTATCAGAAGTCATTTAATGGAACATGATATTAGAGTCCATTCCCACTAGTGAGTCGGTTCCGGATTTTAATCGGATGGTCGGTCTATACAAATCTACGGACGACAAGTGTAAATAGCTTCATATAAAATCTTCTGCCACTGGAACATCCGATAAAAATCCGACACACAAGTGGCAATGGGTTCTTACCCGCCAGTGCACGGGACACGTTACGTGACTGAGATGTGAGCAATTCGCTACCGGAAAACAAATCAAAGATTGTACAATTTGTTTTTTATTATCGTCCAATTCTTGTACATTTTAAAATTAAACCAGTAATGACTCGCTAATGACTAAGTACATTTCGCAACGGTGTTATTTTGCTTGTTATCTATTCATTATTCACCGACGCGGACTGGTTCGAATTGATAAAAAAGTTCAATCGATAAATGGAAAAGGCGCAAATAATTATGTACGAATATTGACAACACAAAAACAAATTTTAATGAACTACCGATGTAAATATAATAAAACTGGGACGGTGCGGTGCGTACATAGAATTTACAGATAGTTAAAAAAAAACTAAATACATACATAAGTAACTATCATATTATTATTGACTGCCTATTTTAATGATAAGAAAACTTTAAAGTAACCATTTTCATTATCAAAAGTACAGTTTTAAATAATGGGGAAAATCGAGCTTCAAAAACATTTAAATACTTGTTATAATTATGTTGTCAAAGTATCCTCGATGAAGAGTAATTGCCTTAATATTATGACACGAAAGCAATTAGTAACTGTTCGGGTATTGTTTACAGATTTCCTTAAGAGCCAGTTCAATAAAAAATAGAGTTATTAAACTTCATTTTACGCTAACTATCTAGGTAACAAGTGTTCAAATTTAAGTTTAATATTGTAGGAAGCAGCCGCAGTTTGTTTCACATACCTAAAGGTCAATTCATATTTTTAAGTGGTGTAATACTCGGTAGTGATTATAGGAAATGGGCAATACATTGTGAGGCAATAAGTCGTGTTGCTTCAGGTGCATGAGGCTCTGCTAAAGTACGTGTTAAACGAGATAATTGTGTTTTCCACCGAGATGTAATTACTTGCAATCGGAGCTCGAAGCACAATTAACAGGAATTCAGTCGGCGACATTTATTTAATTTTCTTGCATCATTAGATGAAGCGAAGGATTTTTTTTTGATTATGTTAAAAGAGCTATTATTAATTTTCTTAGCGATTCATTGACGACGATTTCTTATGAGGACGTAGAATCCAATCTTTTCAGTAAACAGTTAAGCAATAATCCTTGCTTTATCAATTGTTCGTTGTTATAAAAAATGCTTAGACGTAGAGTTTGATATAGGTAATTAAGATTGTATGTGTCGCAGCGTAGTAATGTACCAATGAAGAAATTTTTTTTACAATTATAATATTTTGGGAATGGAGCAACTATCACGAAAAATACTGGTAACTTTTGCCAAAAGTTTGTAATATATGTATGCGTTTTACACGTGTAACTTACATGTCCTAAGTATTATAATTCTTTTTGTTTATAAATTATACTACAATTTATTGCACACCATCATTGTGCGTCATAGGGTAAGCAATATTGTGCAATAAAGAATTCTTACTAATAGAAATCCAAAATTGAGTTTGTTAATTTGTTCCACTTTGAAGTAACCACTGAACCGATGCAATGATGCCTTAAAATTTTTCAGAGGTAAATTTAGTTGTTCTGAAGGACGACACTGTTTTCTTACCTACAGCGACAACCTCGCCGGCAGAAAACTAGTTCCAAATAAATGAATAAGTAACTACATACTTCAGATATCTGTACAACATCAATGTATGTTAACATTCCATGATGTAATCAATTATACGTCTAATAAAACTGCATTACCGAGTCCGTACGAGAACTTTCGGCAGACAATTGAACAAACATTTCAATAAAAATCGGGCTGAGTTGCGCTGCTTTTAATAAAAGCCCAATGAAACCTTGAGCTTGTGGGTATTTCCAGATGCTAAAAAGTATATTTTGTAAGTTATATTTTAAATTCACATTAATTTAAAACTACACAGGTTGCGGTTGATACTGCGTATAAGGAAACAAAGTTCCCAAGAACGACTACTAATTCTTT
>DVTA01000162.1:0-11517 GCA_018233265.1 Junonia stemosa | reverse complement strand
TGCACGCAGGCGCCGGCGTGCAGCACGCGCGTGCGGCGAGAGTCCACGCCTACCATCCATTCGGGGACGCCCATTACTCGACGCACTTCCGCTAGGAATTGGCCCCTGATGATACAACAATATGTTATGCTTAGGAAGTCAAAGTAGATTCGAACATCAAACGAAAAAGTATGTACCTATCTAAAAACGAGCAAGATTATGATCTAGTCTGAGTCTACTAACGTCGTCTTCCAAAAAGCAAATGTTATTGACTTCAGTCAACCAATATCTGACGTTAAAGTGTAGGTATATAAAGATTGGACCAAAATTTCCAAAATATGACTTACAGTACAAATCTTGGAGGCTTCATAATATTGACGAACTTGATGATATCCTTATCCGGCAGTAAGTTGGCGCAGGCAAACCGCTCAGAACTCCTCTCGGGACCAAATATGACTATGGAGCGACTCATTGCAGACACCGTGCCTTCTAGAGGAAGGTTACTGTCCACGAACATCTGGCGCTTACCACCTACAGCTGTTTGGAGAGAATTCCAATATTAGCATGGGCATAAAAAGCTGGCTAGCCAGTTTTTCCTCTTCATACCCAATAAAGAGGAAAAGCTAGACTTAGATTAGGGTGGCGCTTGCTAGGGATTTGAGTTACCGTATTTGTAAAATTCTTTTAAACTGTTACATTATTAGTAACATTACATTATTTCGGTTCAAAATTTTCATTGGGTATGTTCCTCGAAATTTTTAGGTTTAAGGTTCTTAATTATTTTTTTATGTAGAAGGATCAGTGATAGATAGTCTACGAAATGATGAGTAGGTATATACTAACTAATAGTCCCCATTCTTGCTGTCAAGTCACCGACGTCACATCTCAAAGGATTGTCAGCACCACATTCTTGGCTATAGAGATCGTGCTATAAAAAACAAACAATAACATCATTATACACTTATTCACCCAGTCTTTTCTCGATGTAATAACATGACTTAACAATGTACCTATTGCGATTCCGTTGGAGTATTTTACCACGGCCTCAATCGAACAAATATCGAATTTCAAAAGTAAGCTAGTAAAATAACGAAATCACCAAGGTTCAAGAGATCAAGAGATGACGCATATTCATTTTTAGCGTTTATTTTACCATAATCGAATAACGAACAAACTCTAAGTTTAAGTAGTCTCAAGTTCCTTAATATCGATTTGATATAGATATACGTCTAGTGCGCATGAGTTAATACTCACATTGAGCGGGTCAGCCAGTTGCGTAAAGTACGGGTTCCATCGGTAACCTCCAGCAACACAGCGCGTTCCCGTCACCTTCACCGCCGCGTCCACGCCCACCGGGTTCACGAAGATCTCCCAGCGGTGGTGGTGGGTCTATAGAAATAGACCAATGATGATGAGGTTAATTCGAGGTCTTTAAACTTGTTTAGCTATCTATGAATATAAAGGGTGCATCACAATATCATCACGATATCTTTGAAACTGTAACACCAGGAGATTTGAAATTTACTAAGAATATTCCTCCTAGGAGTGTAAACATCCATTAAAACGGGATTTTATGAAATTCCATCCCTAAAAATTTAAGACCGAAGTATTCGTGTAGAGTAACTCGCGACAGCTTCGTCCAGGAGAGTAGCTCATAGGGATGACTCCTTTGGGTTGTGGAACTCTATACGACTCACAATGTTAGTGTCCCTGACGCCGGGGTGCCTCAGCTTGACCTCTACGACGGTGTCGCTGGTGCTGCCGTCGTTGAGTACGAGCTGCGTCATGCGCACGTGTGTGAACCCGCAAGGTGGTGGATCTCATTACTATGATATACAGTATCATACAACTCACGGCAGCACGGTGTCACTGGTGCTGCCGTCGTTGTGCACGAGCTGCGTCATGCGCACGTAGCCGTGTGCAAATCCGGTGGTGGAACTCATTACTATGACATATAGTACGATACGACTCACAATGTTGGTGTCCCTGACGCCGGGATGCCTCAGCTTGACCTCCACGACGGTGTCGCTGGTGCTGCCGTCATTGTGTATGAGCTGCGTCATGCGCACGTAGCCGTGTGCGAACCCGCCGGGGTGATGGAATGATGCGATGGCTCGGATCTCACGCGCTTCGGAGGGACTGTAGCCGCGCTCGATAGAGGAACATGCCCAACGGCGGTCTTTGGCCTGTAATTTGTCGTATAAAACACTATCGAATAAAAGGTATTATGATTTTTGGTAGGTGTTCCACAAGGATCACTACTACCCCTCTTTAAATAATGTTCATTAATGTATGCATTTAGAAAAAACGTAAATACCTTTCTGTGTAGTGCAACAGATCTTCCCAATATGCTATGAGGGCCATATAAAGACAGTTGCGTCTCGTTGTAGTAAGTTGTGAACGTTCTCAAATCATCCAAAAGGCCGTATTTTTCACCCAAATCACCAAGTTCATATTGATCTGCAGTTCCTGTAAGAATGAATTAAGGTGTTATTAATAATCCTTGAAAAACACATATTTTAAGTTATCTTGTAGTATATGTCTTTACCTTTAGCAGTCGGAGGACTAAGGGATTTGTTCACATGAAATGGATTGTAAGTATCATAAATTGTCGTCTTTTCACATGGGAATTCTAATTCTTTCTCAATTGGAGTCTGAAAAATAAAATTTTCATCTGTTAATTCCTCAAATTATTCAAACGAAAAATTGGTCTGATATGTTCTGATGAGTAATACTTTGTTAAATTTTTAGAATGTTCTGATCTGGATTGCTTCCACAACGACAATACTTTGCATTTACAATAAGTATCAGAATCTCAACTCACCATATGAATCTTATAGTTCCGCACATCTTCATCCAGACCTTCCAATGTAACCTGGACATTAGTGACGTCATACTCAGACTGTTGGGTTAACTCCAACTTGCCTTTCAAATTTACTGGATACCCGTTACCAAACCAATCTTGGATCACTGCTTTACGACGGTGGAGGCCGTTCACTCTGTAGGTGAAAACAATATTGACCTATGACTCATATTATGTAATTATTGGATTTAGTTTAGAAGTATTAAAATTGGTTATTAAATTATTTTCACTTAAAAAAATAAAAAAATATCCATAGAGACATGGAAAATAAATAATTTCTATAGAACTTTGCTTTACCTTTATACTTAAAAACAAGTTAGTACAGTGAAAGCAAATGAAAGACTTTTTTCAGTCTAACCCTGTAATACGACAGTAACAATTTACACCTTAAATACTTACATAGAACACGCCAACCTCTCCCCCCTCGCGACTGGTCCATGGTCGTCATAGATCACGAGTGATCGTCGCAGTATCGACCTTGACCCAGATAGAGCTATGAGGCTGTCCGTGAACAGCCGTCGAGTGAGACGAGCGCTGTCCACCTTCTTACCAGCGATGGATAGCATGCCGTGCCTTGAAGAAGAAACATATAATTATAGCTAAGATTGTAGAGCTAAAACTTTCCTTGTTACTAAGAAAAAAAATTGCTAATTTATTAGGTTTTTAAAATTATAAGCTATACCAAAAATTACAAATGAATTAGGGCATAAACTAAGCTTGAAAACGTGAGGGTTCCAGTTGTAATAGTCTCTCTTTAAAACTAAGCTGAAGATGAGCTCTGAACTTTTTATCACATCCGAGTCACGGTATTGCAATATATTGTGTTGTTAACTTGTTATTACTATCCCTAGAAAATTAGGCTATCAACGTACTTCATAGTAAAGTCACACAAAGACAAAGACCTTCATGTGCAGAACACCATCGTTCTGGACTTCTCGTATCAACATCCAAGTCTCATTGTTGCAATATTCGACCAGTATTATCTAGCCGCCTTACTAGTACTGTTACTAACAGTCTACCCTCAACATACCTCGTAGTAAAATCCCCCAAACGACAAAGACCCTCATGAGCAGGAGAGCACCAACGTTCTGGATTCCGAGTATCTACGTCGAAGTCTCGTTGTTGCAACACTCGGCCAGCACTGAGACATCTCGCCGTCCAGTTGTAATAGTCCCCACCTGGTGGGTTCTCATGAATTGCCCAACGGTGCTCGAATGTGTTGTTGATATTTGCACCATCTGCGTGTACCTGTATGATGAATCGACTTCAGTGATACTATCGGTTGAGGGATTCTTATCCTCCTTACTTAAAATATATATGGAAACTGCATGGAATTTATATTACTTATGCTGTATTAGAAAAAGAGAGAAGGTCAACTCATTTATAACATGCTCGTACACTTACACACAAAAACGATACAAAAATATATCTAAGTTTAAATGTCTACAAAAAAAAAATCTTACTGAATTAATGACTCCTTGGATATCGGCTCACTAACTCATCATAAATTTTCCAAATTTGAAATTTAATAAGTGCTTTCGTTTTCTAAAGACTACATAATTAAGAAATGGGTTTCCAAAAATCTAATCCCAATGGTGACGACAATAGTAAAGCATCATGTTAATAGTTAAAAGTGTTACCATGCTCTCAATAATAATAGTGGTATCCTCCCAGGGTCGTTCCAAGGGTTGTCTGAAGATGACTCTTCCAACGATAGGATATCGGAAGACTACTTGAGCTGAGTACATCTGCGTTTGGTATTCCGTACCATACTCGTAGGGGAGGATTGTGGCGCAGAGCTCGTGTTTCGGTTGTCTCCTGTTAATGATTGGCAATATAGATTATGGATCAGGAGAGAATCATCCAAATAATTGAACACTAGTTCCAATCGAAAGAGTTTGTATGGCAGACACTTAAAATGGAGAATATTTAATCACTTATGTCTGTTTACAATATATTATATTTCCCTTCCTCCTCACTTTAAAATCATTACGACAAGGACATTACTAATATTCTTTTTTTTTCTTTTAAAAATGATAAACAATTAAAACGCCTGTTGATATATAATAGCACAGTAGGATATTGTTCAAATAGAAACTCTACAAAGGCACTCTATCATTATTATATTTCTATAATGCAAGCAACAAAAGGATCTAAATTGTTATCGAACCACGTTACACTGGCTTTTCTCACCTTAACTTGAGTATACAATGTGTATATAGTATTTGGTAACAATCTTACAATCTGGCTCAATATTTACCTCGTCAAAACCATAGCCCTGTGTAACACGCTGTGTTTGCCACTAAGCGGTAGGAAGACGTCCCAGTAAGCCCCACTTAGCTCGTTCACGAGCCCTGGCAGCAAGTACTTGTGATTCAGGTATTCTGTACGACCCTTGTATTTACCGAACAGGTCTCCTATGGGATATTGGTCCATTGTTCCCATTCCTGGATAAAAAGTATAGTCGCCTGTTAATGCTAAATACCTTTAAGGTCTAAGGTCACATATAACAGTTTTATTGCTGAATGCAAAAGCTGTTCTTTTGTTAATGAGGATTGGTGGATATGTACTAGCTGCTTGGCGAAACATCGATTATATTTTTTCCGATATCTTAAAATCGATTCCAATCACACTGTGCCGTATATAGCCTATGTGTTATCATAATGTGTAGACTATAAAGTGCTATATAGGCTACTGTAAAGTGATATCAAAATATAGTCTATAGTTTTACAACGAACATAAGCAAATATTCCTTCACTCGCCTATTTATTCTCATTTATAATTAGGAATAGAAAACTTTTATACACAGTACACACACATATTACGTATTACTTTTCTTGACAATTATGCACATTTACAGCAGAATATAAAAATCTTAATTTTACAAAATATTTTTACCAATTTATGACACATCCTACAAAGGGAATACTCAAATATCTACGCGTATATTGCTATCAAAACTGAGAAAGCGTTCTCCCGAGGTCAGTTAACTACAAACAACATGGTAAGTGAAATTCAATAAACTTTAAGTGTGTCAAGTTCAATGATTAACAACTCATCTAGATCTTCGTCAGTCTTATAACTTTAAATCTTATTATATCCGTAAGACTGACTAATATGTTTACTAACTTACGCATGTATGAATTTAGTGGAGACGTTGCTATCTAAATAATAATCTGCTCTATAAATATCTATTCATTTATCAACGTCATGAAAATTTAGGAAATGGTCCGTTTTTGCTCTTAAATATATTCTTAACTTCTTGTACAACTATAACATTTACGCTGAACTTAACACAATATATACCTAACTATCATAAAAAAGTATCAATTTATCAACCTGCGACTCTCAGAAACTACCGGATTTTTTAAATAAATTCTTTTTAGTTAAGTAGCCCACAATTTAGTGAACAATACAAGCAAGGCAATAACCACTAACATAAACATAAATACCGAAAATCCCAAGTAAAGAGACATGAAAGCAAAAGTTAATAGCCACATTTAAACTCTATATACACTGTGACGAATTTACCCATACGCCCGTGAGGCCCGGGCCTAGGGCGCCAGATTTCTACGGGCGCCAAAATTCGCTTTTCTGGGGCGGCAAAGTTGCAAATAAGCCGGACGACCTTTTTTAGCTCAATTTACATACATATGTCATATATAGGATGACTAACCTAGGGCCCCTTATGAATTAGAGCCTAGGGCGCCACTTGTGTCAAATCCGCCACTGTATATACATCTATACAAACTATGCATATGATCAATATTACATAAACGATGACACAATTAACGCCAGTAATTTCTAGGTAACGTCCGAATTCCATACCGTATTGTGAGACGACGTAAACAATCTCAACTGGACGCGCGCCAAATTCTGAGAGACTGGGATGTTAGTCACCTACATACCGATTTAGATGATAATCTGATCTTAAGATCGATTTAATTTGAATAAGAAACTATGATGGAGTTGAATTTTAACAGTAACACATATAAAGTAAATGGGCCTAAAATCCTTTGAAAGATCTCGTTGCAGATATCATTCAGTCTATTTCTAAAAATAGATTTTTCATAATTTACAAGAATATTAGGAAAATTTTCAGGCAGGCGTAGCATTTACACGAGAAGTAAAAATGGCAACGTAATACGGAAGCTTTGTATATTAGTTCACATGCAAAGTGTCGTTTACTTTTTAGCTTGGAATCGGAATATGTCCTACAAAATATCTAACATTTAAATATCTCGTCTACCAAGAACTTGTAACGCCTTTTGATTTTAGATGTTGTATATTTGGAATTTTTAGAAGTTATGGAAATACTATATCGGAAAACAGGCCATTTTTGACACTTCTTTTTCTATGGTTTCCAATGGCGCTTGCGTAGTTTTGTTTTTATAGTGATTATATTAATGCGTGATTTCTTCTTTAATGCCATCAAATATTATTTTGATGAAATATGATTTTAGATTTGCAACAACGAATTAATAATTAATAAAAATTAATATGATTAACGTAGAACGTTAATCGGATTTTAATCGTATATACATCTTGTCACTACCGCAACCACGCGATTTAAGTCTAAATCAATCTATAAATTTAGACGACTAACCTGGAGGCGGTACATCCTTCAAACCAACGTCAGTAGGGTTATACAAATTTCCCGTAGTATTGCAAACTTCACTCCAAACAGTAGCATCTACAAATTTCGGCGGTAACTCCCTGATGCTGTACTGCAGCATGGAGCTGACGAATCTGAGGTTGGACTCATAGTCTTGATCTGATGCTCCGAGTTGGAAGTTAGACCATGTCGGGTCGAAAGGCGACCGCTGGGTGAACTCCACGGTGCCTCTGATACCGTCCATGTTGATGAGAGCTCTGTGGGTGGAAGGGTTTTGGTTAATTTCCAATTGGGAGAAGGTTTAGGACCTTCTCCCAATTTGGATAGTTTTTATAATTGCTCGATTTGTTGTCGATTTTTGATTGATGTTATTGATTTCTTCTTGTTAAATGCGTTGTACGTTGTACATTTAGAGTAATTTTCTTTAAAATTGCTAGAAAGCAATTAGCTCCTTAGTGGGTAATGGTAAATCGTTTAAATTAAATAAAAAGTTAGTCGAAATTATAATTATTTGTAATTAATACTGACCAATTAAATTCAATCATCGATTAACTAAAAAGATCATAAGAGTTATATAAATGATGAAATAATATAATAAAAATGTCTGACAAAAAAGGTTAAGAGAAAAATATAATATAAACAACCTTCGGCAAAAAACACTTAACATTTTTTTTTATTCGATCGACTCCAAAAGAAATTCAACTAAATGTCAAGTAGCACTTACTTTGTACTTTTTGGCGGTATAGGTCTCAACTTCGCGCACGCCAAAAAGCTGTCAGTATGTCTCGTATCGAATATCACCACGTAAAGATTCCTCTTTGTAGCTTCCATGTCTGTTCTGAGGATATTTAGCACTTCATTCTTATACAACTTCTTCATTTTGTTCTCCGTTGGTTCAGTCGCTACTTTGATGAGACCAAACCTACTGTCTAGATCTCCCACACTCATTCCTTCACCATCATTCTCTGGATCGAATACCAGTTGAAGAACATTACAATTATCTTCATGACTACCTTTGTCTGAATCAAAAATATCCGTTACAAACAATTTCCATTTATGCTCCGTATAACCTTGATGATTTTTGACTGCTTTAGTGTGATAAAGATCAGCTTGGATATAGGCATCTGCTTCATCGTACTCGCGTGTCGCTAACCACCTAAAATCTAATGTACCAGCAACAGGTGTCGTAAACCTTGCGATGGCATGCTTTTCATACGTCATATCAGTGGAAAAAATTGACGCACAGATGACTCTATCCCTTTCTGCAGTTTCAAGAAGAATACTTTTACCCCAGAATCCATTAGGACCCGTTAGAGAGTTTTTGCTTTCAAATTCCGCGTGATCTTTGCCGGGGATTATCAAGTAACCCAATTCCTCTGTTAGGTCAATTATTTCTGCGCCAAGTTTGGCGTTTGAGCATCTCTCGTTGGATAGATCTCTGTAGTCAACTGGGTACTCGTGGATGCTCCACTTCCAGACTCCGTCGGGGTACTGCAGCGTTGGTTGCAAGTTGGTTCTGATGCTGATGAGCGTGTCGTTCTTGCTGGAGAACTCGATTTCTCCGTGCAGGCCATGTTGTGAAATATACGCTCTGAGAACTAGAGCGTCGACATCTGTAACAATGAAATCGATATTGTTCGGATAAATTGCGACTATTGGTAATATTTTATAGCAATACCTAGATCCAAGTTTTCTACAAAATATATTATATCAATATTATGCTTAAAATTGTCAAGTACCTGTGGTATATGTGGTATATATTTCATCTTACTAGACTAACTATTAATTTTTGCCCGCATCTAGGTAGAACCTAGTAACTATGCAAATAAAACTTTAAATTTTAGGCGTCGCACTACTTCGCTGTTTTACTTCGTACCATAATATGGTAAACAACAACGAACATTTTACCAAAACATGTTAAAGTTATGTTAAATGTTTGTTTACCACAATAGTATCATACCATATTATTAATGTTTGAGTGTTAATTGTAAAAAAAAGTGATTAATAACAACAAAAATACGTCTCAACTCCTCAATCTTCAAAGTTAAAAACAAATATTAATCTAGTCATTGCATTTCGAATACGAAACGTTACATTACTCGTAGGTAACAATAACTTCAGGTCTAAATAGAAATCGAAACCACTTTTACTTCTTATAAGTAGGTATATTATTAAAGATATCAATACACCACAATAAGAAAACTACACACTTAAACCAACCTTAAAATAGTTCTTAATACGTCAGCCTAAAACCCAAAATAACTATATACGAAAAACAGTTCCGGGCGCAAAAATGACCACAAAAACACCAAAATAAACATGACATACCTGTTAATGAAATCACTAAGAAAACTAAGCACGAAAACTTTGGTATATGACTAAATTTGTTAGACATTTTATTTATTTTCTTCACATTGTTGTTAAAAAGTATGTGTTAAGTTAAAGTGACCATGCTGCCTCATAAAGTGAAAGGCACTGAACTAAGTATGGTCACAACTTAAGAAAGGAGAAGGGGATATGTTAGAGAGAGACGTTATTGTACTGGTTATGAATGCTAAGTATGTTGTTTATACAATTATCGGCGGGAAATTGTTAAATTTTCGGATATTTAAGTCATCCTTGATGATTTTTGTAGTAATAAATCAATGATTAATAGGAACGGTATCTTTGGCTATATAATTTGTACAAAATGAAAGATATTGAAGATGAATTATTACTTAGTTTCGTTACAATAGAGACGGAACGTAACACAGCCTGTACATATCCCACAGCTGGACATAGGCCTCTTCTCCAATTAGGGTGAAGGTTTTGGAGCTTAATCCACCACGCTACTCCACTGCGGATTGATGGATATACATGTGTCAGAATTTCTTCCGGCACATGCAGGTTTCCTCACGACGTTTTCCTTCACCGCTTAGCTCGAGATGAATTTAAACACAAATTTAGCACATGAAAATCCAGCGGTGCTTGCCAGGGTTTGAACCTGCGACTTTGGTGTAGATCCACGTGTTCGCACCACTAGGCTATCTCGGCTCTTAGAGACGGAACAATTGTTCGCAATTTAGGAGTTAAGTCTTGTCTTATTATTTAATTACTTAATATTCATATCGATCAGGGTTCATATAGGTTATTTACCTCTACAAATATAAAGCGGATTTACTATGATATAGTGAAACATCACGATATCTCACAAAAAGAGACTAGAAATTTGCCGGAAATAAGCCTGTTGCTGTATACAAATTTACTAAGAATTTCTACCCCTAAAGTTGTAAATTCTTTTCTGTATGTACAAGCGTCTTTACATCCAACCACAATTTATTTCAATTTCTTAAACTTGTTTTGTATACGAAAAGAGTAACATTAAACATGCAGTTGCATTTCGGATCTTGTCTATAAAGCCAATTAGTAGCAAAAAAGGGCTTATTCTGAGATCTTAGAATAGATATTTCCCGAGAAGAATTAATAAGAACATGGGCGTAGCCGCGGTTGGGCAGGGGTAAGCACTTGCCCACCCCTAGATGACAGTTTCAGAATAGAAAATTTTAAAATCTCTTAAAACTTTTCATCTATTTCGAATTTTTATACACGTTCTGCTGGCCCTGGCCGGTAGAATTGAGCCTAAAAACTCACTTTTTATGTTGTTATTTACACTTTTCAATAAAATGGTATTTTCCTAATGTGATTTTGCCCCAACCAAAAGCCAAATTTGCCCACCCCTAAAGCAAATCCTGGCTACGCCCATGAATAAGAATGTACAAATAAGCAAACTAACAACCCATATTCAATTTGGTATAATATTGAAGCATAAATATTATAAGTAGCATTATAATAAGGTTTTTACAGCGACTCTACCGAAAAGGTACCGAAAAGAATATCAAAATTGGTTCCATAACTACAATTAGTATGATTTTGATAATACACATTACAGCATGAGATTCCTTTAGACATTATTATAGACTTAGATACATCTTATCTAAGTAAAAGTAAAATAAGATATTACTAATATTATAAAGGTGAAAGTTTTTAAGTTTGTGTAAGAGAATCTTGGCTGAATAGGATT
>DVTA01000161.1:0-11538 GCA_018233265.1 Junonia stemosa | reverse complement strand
ATTTTCATATTCGCCATTATTTGATTAGATTGGTAAGTCATTTGAATAATTTAATTTGATATCCTCAAATTATTTTAATCGTTAACATTTAAAAAATGCCAATCAGTACTACAGAAAATACAGTAGTACAGTAGTAGTAGTGAAATGTAATTAAATTGAAAACGACTTCAAATAAAACAAAAAACAACACTAAAAAAGTACAAAGTCTTTAAACCGTACTGGGAATGAACCTTTCCAGATCCTTTCATTTGCATGTTTTCCTCGAGCAATATCAAATATCGGCTGCTATCTGTATTGCTCTCTGTAATTACACTTCGACAGCTCTTACATAATTACAGCGAACTGTCGAAGCTACAGATAAATTATTCATGAAGGGATGATAGCGATTACTGTAAATATCGCGAAATCTATTCCTATCCGACGTCAACGTTGACGTTCCCGCCGAGGATTATACTCGTAATATCGTTTTATGATATAAAGCTGTATATGTTTTGTGTTTGTCTTATCAGTTTTGATTATAAGATATGTAGACGTACCTTACGTCTGTATGAAATAGGGAAGATAGCGATTACAGTAAATATCGCGAAATTTATTCCTATCCGACGTCATTGTTGACGTTCCCGCCAAGGAGTATATCGTATTAAGTATAAAGTATATAAAAGTATGTATTTTATGTTTGTCGTGGCTGTTTGCATTATATGTAAGTAAAGGTACGTTTGTATGAAATTATACCTCGATTATTCAAAAATGGCCGGAACGATTTTAACAATTCTTTTTTTCTGTTCCTCCCCATTTGGTTCCATTGTCAGGAAATCATGACCTGATGATGGGATCCTCCAAAATTTGGTATTTCTAGCTTTTACGTTTACTTTTGAAGTCGGTTTTTTTGTTAATTTCTTTTGCAGATTCTATACAATTTTTTACATATCGGAATTAGACAACACAATCTTCGATCTAACGTGCAATAAGGAAATATATTCACGCCTATTAACTCACGTGTGACGTCATCTAGATCTCGATGCTCAATTACGTGCATAAAATCATTAACTCTCTTCCTATATGCATGATTACATACATAACATTTTACATCTTTAACACCACAAACAATTTAAACTTTCTTGTTCGAAGAAGTTATTACAATATAATAAACAAGATTGTTAATTACATAGAATGCGATCCAACACGGTGTTTTTATTGCTTGCAGAGTAACTGGTATAGGTTAGTTCACTAATAACGGAATAATAACTAAATTGAAAATGCTAAATTAAATTAAAATTTCTGTCTATCTTATTTATTTATCAATTATATTGAAAGTTTGGGAGGCTGAATGGATCTTTGTTGGTTTTTACGTAAAAACTACTGACAAGATTGAGAAATTTACATTTACATTTATCTAACCTATAAGTTACATAAAGTAACTTATAGGTTAGATTGACGTACCTAATACGTATACTTTTTATCTAAATACCGCTCATCTTCCATGTTATTTACCTATTACATACTAACAAACTCAAATATATAAGATGTCCTTAACCCTATACTTGACATTGTGCACTTACATACACATTAAATTTAGAATTTTTTTAAAACACAATATTACAAGGAATCCTTTTAATAATAACTCCAAGTGACTTCGTAAACGTCTCTTTACGTAAGAAAAATAAATCTATATCTGTCTCGCTCACATATTGTCAGTAGTAAACAAAATGGCGAGCCGTCGGTCGGTGCATGCGCAACGCTCTGTAAGTATCATATTTTATCTAAATCAAATTAGGTTATAAGTATGAAATTGTAATAATTTTAATTTTTTCAAGCTTTACGCTATTGTTTGTTTATATTATTTTTGTGAAAAATGTTTTGAATATTCAGTAATTTACATTTTACGTTTGGAGTGCATTAAAATACACACTGCCTGGTGCATGGTGATTGACACAATATTTGTTGTGTATATTTAAATACACACTGCTTGCTTTGCTCTGAATAACACCCTATTTATCGAGTACATATAAATACACACTGCCAACGCTATAGACTATTACTAATTGTGAATGTTGAGTCTATAAACGCCTTTGTTTGAGCATTATTAAGGCAGAGTTTTTTTTTAAAAAAAGCATGACAGCAATTCTTAGTACATATTTCTTGAAATTCCTATTTTTTAGCTTGCAATACATTTTTTTTCAGATGACTAGAAGTCGAAAAATTCTAGCTTTGGTGCCTAAATGCGGAGCTAAATCTGATGTAGAATCTAGCGAATCTTCTGAAGATGAATTCCATACCTATAGGCCTCATCAAGATGTCTCCGAAGACAGTTCTTCTGTCCGATCAATAGCGTCATCCGTCGAAAATTTAAAGATCTCCGATAGTGATGACTGTGAGTATCGAGAAATATACGCCGTTGCTTCTGTCCATGAAGAGCCGAGATTCAGACACAGCACTACCAACTCTACTCCATACTCACCTTCTATTCTTCAACATGATCCTGACATTATACCGCCTTCACCACCAGTTTATATTCCACCGTCACCATCTATAGACTCAATCTGCAGTCCCGTATCTTCAGCATCTGCCGCAACTACCGCTATTACTGCTACTGCTACTGTGCATCTTCGGCGGTATAAGAAAACTCCGGTGATCGTAAAAAGAACTGTATTAAAACCTACCAAAATGTCTCCTAAATGGACAAGATCGAAGTTTCAAGGATCAGCGCATTTAGAAGATAATATGCTTTTCGATTCTATTGGTGTTGAAAAATCGCCGCTTGATTACTTTAAGCTATTTTTAACTGACGATATACTAGAACTTATAGTTTATCATTCTAATTTATATTCTGTACAGAAAAAGGGCACTTCAATTAATATAACCAAAGACGATATCAAAGATTTTATAGC
Source organism: Junonia stemosa (assembly GCA_018233265.1). Taxonomy (NCBI): domain Eukaryota; kingdom Metazoa; phylum Arthropoda; class Insecta; order Lepidoptera; family Nymphalidae; genus Junonia; species Junonia stemosa. The sequence goes on along the minus strand of DVTA01000161.1, from coordinate 8,650 downwards.
TATGAATATTTTAATGGGTGTTGTAGATATGCCGGAATACACTGATTACTGGTCAAATGAATTTAAATACAGTAAAATTGCTGACGTCATGACATTAAAGAAATTTCAGTCTATTCGACGTTATATTCATTTTAATGATAACTTAAAAGATGACGGTGACAGGTACTATAAAATAAGGCCACTAGTAGAAAAAGTTCGTCGTAACTTTGCATTAAACATTCCTGAAGGAAAACGTTTCAGCATCGACGAGATGATGGTGCCTTATAAGGGCACTAGAGCCGGAAGTCGAAAACAATATATCCGGAATAAACCCAAAAAATGGGGTTTTAAATTTTTCGTTCGTGCTTCACCATCTGGCCTCGTGCATGATTTTATTATTTATGGAGGAGAAGATACTTTTAGACATCATACTTTTACAGAAAAAGAAAAAGGTATGGGTCTTGGAGCCAAAGTTGTGATAGCTTTGGTCAATTCTATCAAGCAAAAACCATGCTCTGTTATATACTTTGACAACTTTTTTACGTCAATTGAATTGATGCATCACCTAAGGAGTGAGTACGGTATATTCTCCTTAGGTACAGTCAGGACAAATCGACTTCGTGGGGCAGAAAAAAAATTACCATCTGATAAAGAGTTGAAAAAAAAGGGCAGGGGAGCTTTTGCACAAGTCGTGTCTAACGAACACAATATAGCTGTTGTGAAGTGGTTTGACAACAAGTTTGTTGTGGCTGCAAGTACGTATGTGGACGCTTACCCTGTACAGAATATAATGCGGTACAAGAAAGAAGAAAAGAAGAAAGCTTTGGTCACATGCCCAAATTTAATAAAGCACTATAACGGAAACATGGGTGGAGTTGATCTAGCCGATATGTTAGTTGCTTTATACCGTACTGATTTGAAAGGCCATCGTTGGTATTTAGTATTGTTTTCACAGATTTTGGACATATGCATCAATAATGCCTGGTTACTGTATCGTCAAGAGAATAGTGGAAAACAAAACCGATTGCCACTTAAAAAGTTTCGAGTCGCTTTATTTAGGCAACAGCGTTTTTTGAGAGGAGTTCTAATCTTTAACCTGACGCTCTTTAAAAAGCTGTGAAAATAATAAAAAAACCAGTAGCGGAGAGGCCTGATAATGCTACTCGTTACGACCTAACGGGACATCCTCCTGCGTTTACGACAAAAGGCAGATGTAGACTATGTACGAAACATCAAACCAAATTTTTTTGTCCAAAGTGTAGCGCACGGCTATGTATAGTTGAAAGGCGAAATTGCTTTATAGATTTTCATAGTTTCATAGATAGTGTTTAAGATTTTCCTATTGTTACATAATAGATAGATATGTAAGTAAACTTTGATCTTAGAGCTTTAGGACTGAATATTGTGATTAAATGATAAGAAGTTTAGCTTTGTTTGAAAAAAAAATGTTTAACTAATGTAACATGTGTTACTTATTGACCTAGTCCCTAACAGATCTCAAAAGTTGTTTTCATGTTTTTTAAGATTTATATTATTTTTACATTTTTGTTTATTTTTTAGTTTAGTTATGACATGGTAGTGTGCATGTAAAACCACGTTCTTCTTTAAATTTTTTTTCTTGTGAGCTTGGCAGTGTGCACTGAAAGACACATAATATATCCTGAAAACTGAAATTCAGAGATTTTTTATTTTAATTTTCCTGGTATCCTTATAATCCAATAAACATAGATAAGTAGTAAAACTATAATTTTTTAAAGGTTAAATTCTCTGCCAAGTATAGGGTTAATATTCATAATATCAAGCACTAAACAAAATAAACCGTATTTCGCTGTTCCTTTTAAACATAAACTTGTATTTGAATTACCTTTATTTACTCGAGCCGAGTAAATCCCACTTCACCATTTTCCTGCATGATATGTAGGTTTCACGCAAATGAGATAAGGAAACAGGCCAGATCCCCTGAAGCGTTTTCTACCACTTTTCTACGTGAATATATATCGCACTTTGCACAGCAAAATACGCTTTAAAAGTCCTCTCCAAGAATACAAAAGGCATAAAAGACGGCTAGTTACACTGCAGGGAATAATCTCCAGTTGATCCTCATTTTAATAGCTCCTTTCTATTTAAATATTAATAAACGCGAAATATCTTTTATTCCCGGAACTATTAACCCGGGCAGAAACCAATTAGCATAGAAAAAACTATCATTAAAACTACGTGATCTTCCTCAAAATGTGTTTTGTGTAAAATATATTTAATCATACTAAGTAAGTACATTATTCAATAGTGTTTAGTGTAACTATTTACTAGATGTAAATATGAATAAGAATGTTTTAAACTGTAATTGCAATATTCTTTGAATTTCAAAGGATCTGCTGCTTCGAGCCATTATTAAGACTCTATTGTTTGACAGTAAACAGAAATTACGGCACACCCTTCACGTTATTACAAAATGACTTAACTGCAGTACTGCAAGAACGATTATAGTATCCGTAACGTTTGATTGGCGCACTGAACAAGGATTCGTGTGTATAATCAAAGTTAATATCAATATCATGAGCGTCGTAACACGACTCGCAATCAATAAGCTTCAAAGCGAGCCCTAGAGAACTTCGGAATAAATGTATAAGATTCGTCACGTATCATAGCTGACTTTTGACCTCCGCTAAGAAAATAATGAGCGCGTAAAATCTTAAGTCGAACCTACGCTTAAAGAATGCTAATGGCTTTAGAGACACCAATTAAGCTGGGATGATCGATGGCAGCCTAACATGACTGTGGCTGTGTTGCAGACGCCTTCGTGTTTTAGAAAACAATGAAAGATAACTCAGAGCCGTGACCTATTGGCTTAGACGAGGTTACAGTTCGAGATAACAATGAATCTTCAAAGCTTATTATTTAATTTGATAAATTGAAACCCATTCAACAATTTTGTGTAGTCTGTAGGTTTATTTTATATATTAAATGTAAATATTGCTGTGACTCTATTCCCAGTACAATATATTTAATACAATAACAGGAGCTGATTGTTTAATATTTAATTTAATTCGTCGTAACTCGTATGCTTTTGTTTACATCATCATCAGTTTTATTTCTTTTCTATACTCTGAATACTTTTTTAATTTAACCATAATTTTATTTTTTACGTACGTACGTATTATGTATTAAGCAAGTAATATGTACCTATATCATTAACATATATTTTACAATCTTGTTACAAATAATTGAAATACCTTAAAGATAAAGAAATTAAAATTATATTGAAACGCCTTCATAAAACAATACAAATCATTTAAGATATTGGTCAAAATCAATTAAGAAGTGATGTTTCTATAATCACTTGTCGACAGCTAAACGTTACTTTAACAAGTTGAAAGAGCCTTGAGATTGTATTATTGTTACTATCTTGAATGATTGGCAGAGGATGACCTTTATGCCTACACAGGATTTCCCATTAAACCCATAGAAATACCTCCTTAATAAAATATTAAAATTGCTGTGGGTAAAATTAAGAATTAAATAATTATACTTATTCGTTTAAAAAATACGAACAGATTAAGCTATGTTATTCTTTTTTTTGCGTTAAAGGAAATTTTTTTTTTGACGCTGGCGAATGCATTAACGCATACCACGCGTGGAAACTTGGGTGGTTATGTGGGACTCCTGGAGCAAAACCACGCTCCAGACTACCCACTAAAACCCAGCGGTACCCTCATCGTCCTTTTTGGGCGCCACGGGATCGCTTACGCATGCTACCGTGACGATTAAAGGTACACTTACGAGATTAAAAAATATACGCGTCAGCAATAGAGTGTTAAAATACTCTAAACATTAGAATAAGCTCGAATTATGTACGGAATACTTACTCACTTACGAGTAGGTGTCTCACCCAAGCAAGGCACTGGGCGCAAGGGCGCAGAACATGCTATTTACGGCATTGCTCACATATTACTTACGTAGGAAAGTTTCTTGCATTTGAAATAATTGACGTTATATAGAAATACAACTTTTATAATTTATACTGTTAAGTGGACCTTTAAAGCAAACACTTTTTTACTTACTTCACTAAGCCATAAATCTTATAACACAATACCAGGAAGGTTTAAGATTCAGTTTTTAAATGGCTATTACAATTCTGCATTTCATTAATAATGTAATTGATAACATTCGTCACTTTACACTACCATCTAATAACATTTTCGTGACTGTAAAAGGCATGCTATATTCAATTTTAAGAGAAACATTTCTTATCAACCCCTAAGGAAACATAAATGTTTTTATGACACCCATGTATCTTACACGACTGCATGAACATTAAATATTTTTTGATGACATTTAGAAACTGGTGTTCTTATAAATTATTGCTTATTAAAACATTTTCTTCAACGATCATATATTTTCTAAGCTGCACTTTGTATAATATATTTAACGTTGCACCAACATATATCAGAGCTCTACTATAAAGCCTCTATAATAATAAATAAATGTTACATGAATCTTATTAACATCAAATAGTAAGTACCTATTTAATAGTTGCATCTAATAGTATTGCACATGTAATAACTTGTGATGGAAGACTTTCTAACACCATTTCTTACTTTATTCAGGAAACACTATATAATAATGTTCACACAACTACCTCTTTAGAGATTTAATGATATTTCAAAAGGAAACACTAAGTCCATAAAAACTAGACTTATAATTACGTATGATATATTTCATTTGATAGAGCTCTATAGAAATAACTACTGAATGCTGAATTGATTCCAACTTGCCTAAAATGTTTGATGTGAATGATGTGATTATCTCTACTGAATGAGATCGTCTAAGGCTTTCTTCTCGAACAATAGCCTAACAATAACACCGACCTTGTTCTAAAGCGCTTCAATCAAAATATTAGGGCAAAGGTTATCTGAGAAGAGCTCTTCGAGAGTTCAAACCCACTGCTAATTCTCATCAAACTCATTCATACAATGGCAAACGTAATGTTGTAAAAATAATATCTATTTATATAATGTCAAAATTGGCCTTATTTCTCGATAATAGCTCAACAACTCCTATCAAGATTACCTCATGTTTAAAATTCAGAAAAAGCACATACAATCCAAACCCGTACAAAAAATACAAGTGTATTTTTATATAGGTTTCGATTACCATACATACATCTGTCATACGCGGACATCGAACTAACAGCTATTATGCTTTAGTCAGTTGCGTACAATGAGTCGTCAAAATATAGGCATTTTGTATAAAATGTAATAATATTTGCTTAATCTATTCATAAGATCCATTCAATAGGCCATCTTGATACAAACTTCTAGTTCGTGAGCGGTGTATTGGAGCGGCAATTCTATGTATTTACGAAATATTGGCGCATTTTATTTGTAGTATCGAATACCATCAGAGTCACGGCCGATTGGTTCTCTTCAATCAGGATTTATGAGATTTATCAGTGTACTTTTTTTTTGTGAACAAGTTTGGTACATTTTTGGATTTTCCAAGTCAAGTCAAGCATAATATGCTTGACTAACCAATTGTACATTAAAACGCAATTAACGCAAAGTTTCCATAAGACCCATAATAATCGTTAAAGGCAATACCTCACAATGCGAGGGTGATTCATCAAAAACCTAATTAAGTCAGGCTCGGTGTCAGCTCAACTGGTGACAGGCGATTAGGTGCAGGTTTAATTACGGTGCCGTTCTAGACTGCTGCAATTTTACCTACTACCTGCTTGGTCGACCGCACCCCGTGCTTCGCGTAGACATTAAAAGACAATGAAAAATGTGAACCCTTTCTATTCAGAAGTAGACAATAAACGTAGACGGAAATACCATTGAAAGACGATTTTTAGTTATTCAGTTTTAAGCACTTTAGGTGTCATTGTTTTAAATTATTACTGACATTAAAAATCCTGGTAATTGTAACTATAGTTTATTTTAGCGTAACCCACGCTTTAGCTCCTAATTTAGTCAAGTTGAGCATAATAATAATTATTTTTTACAATTAAAAGTCACATCGACTTTTCTCCTCCAAATGCTCTTCTTCGCAAAACAATCGATCCGAAGTTATGTACCTACCTACACCTAAAATACTATAATTTCCAGTCTACAAAACTACCCACGCAAACACTATCCGAGCTAACTAAACAAAATCGTGAACCCGTAACCCTACCGGCGGAATATCTATAAGTATATTAAAAGTCACCCCACCGTGCATCCTTTATAGACGAGCTAGCAATTGTATTTCACGAGGAACTAAATGTAAATAGATAGGTTTGCGACTGCAATATCTCCTGGCTTAATTAAAAGCTCCCCTCATCTGATTATAAACAACCTAATCGTCCACGTACACGGTACGTGGGATAGACATCATTGTATCCTGCTCTTTGTATACGGATAGTATTGCTCTCTGTTCTATTTGTTTGCCTCATCACTCTCTAATTACGATATACTCGAAACGGACGCCGATAGAGAATTTTATTAGTGTGGGCTACTTTTTATTTGATGTTACACGGAAGACAGTGATTTCTTTGTTAGTCCTAAGTCTGTAATTAATAACATTAATTAAATTGTAGGTAAGGTAGGTAGTCATTATTTTGCGTATAATTAAAATCAAAGTAACAATTCGTAATATCAAAATAACAGCCTTCTAATAAATTAATATGAATATTTACGCAACTATGTATAATACGTATTAAAATTGTATTTGTGACATTTTTTTTAATTTTAGTTTGTTCCGGCTCATCTCTGGAGTACAGACTGTTATGACCGGACTGTAGCTAATTATAATGAGTAAATAAGCTACTTATATTTTAGAAACTTGCTAATTTTAAAAATAAAGAATATAGTCGGCTTTTACATTCATATAAAGTCATTATAATAAGTAGCATTACGCGCCTCACAACAACCTTTATAAAGTATTTCCATATTAGGTATAGACAAGTCCGTACATTTACATTCGTATATTCCCCTATTACTTCAATTAATTGGATCACACGTCAATATAGAGATTTACAAGTACATTGTTTCGCTACTCGATGTTGAATTTGCGAAGCGTATAATTATTTACTGTCGACAGCTGTAAACAATTACTTACAATATTGCGTGATAAATATAAACAACTTATAATCAAACTGGATTTTGCTCGCAATTTCGTACACGATAAAGATTTTGCAGACTATTTATTTAAGTAATACTTATACAATAGAAATAAAATGTTTAAGAAACGCTTCAGCTGTTTCTGAAACACAATATTTACATACGAGATACAATAACTCCTATTAAACGATCAATATTAGGTTTTCATGGAAATTATATTTCGTCAATACAATTACAGTAGATAAATATGTATTTAGAAAAAACATGTAGCTACAAAATTGAAAACCGCCATTATGATTGTTATTCCACAAGCAATACCAACTTTTTACTCCAGAGGAAGATATAAAATTATTTCATCGGTTAACATCGGCGAGAACAGTCGGATTAACACAGTGAGATATTGCGCGAATATTAATTCACACACATTAGTATTCAAGACGAAACAAAAACTAATAAAAAGGGGGCTTCGTGGAGAAAATTGAAAATATCCGCAACCGTCAAGAAAATGAGCGGAGCCCTTCGTCACGCCGTGAAATTAGAATCGTTCCGTCGTTGGGATGCACGTGACGTCAGAGTTTATTTACGCTTAAATTCCATTAGACGTAAGGAGTCCTCGTAACGAGCCATTTTGTTGTATGGTATGATCTTAATGACGGAGCTCTTCTCTTATACACAGAAAATTAAAATGCAGACTGATTTCTTGCTTTCAATATGCTACAATTGTGTCGTTGTTTAAAAAAAATTGTGGTAATAATTACATTGGAGATACATATTTCTAAGATAAAATAAAATTTGAGCTAGACTAGTTTTGAAGGCAAATATTTAACATTACAAAGTGTTATTAACCTATTAAACTATTTAAGCACTTAGGTAATGCTGATACAGAGTTGTTTGCACTATAAATTAACGTCTGTCTGAATACACGAAAAGTTGCTTAGTGTTTATTGAAGGTTTGGGTATTGGTATATTAATATTGAAATACATTTAAACTTTATACTTTGAAATATTATTAAACGAGCGGTCCGCTCCAAGTTCTGAATAGTTCTTGATTTTATTTGTTATCTATAGATACATACAAATCTTTTGCCTTTACAATAACAATATAAATTACACAACACACACATATTACCTACCTTTTTGCTATTTTTCTTTTCTTTATACGCAAACATCATAACTTTTAAAGACATTTCAAATTACGTACATCCTGAAACTAGTCGTGTAGTATAGGAACTAAACTATACCCGTTACGAGATGTAACAGTCCAACTGGTAGCTGTTTCACAAAGCGTAACCTGAACGATCAGGCCGAGGCTCTTAAACGTGTCCACCGCAAATGAAACTCGGACGTGCGCCTCATAGCTATTCCCGCCAATAGCTATCTATGAAGACTCTTGTGCAAGGATTATTCCGAATAGCATGTATTAAGCAAATAGTCTTATATTGTACTATGTATAGAATTTAATGTCTATCAGTATAGATATTGATACAAAACCTTACGTAGTAGTACTACAGCATCAATGAAATTAATCTCTTGTTAGATATTGTTTTAGTTAACTTAAGTACTTCAATTAT
>DVTA01000160.1:0-11540 GCA_018233265.1 Junonia stemosa | reverse complement strand
ATAAATCATAATACAAATTCAACGAAATAATTTATTAAAAACTTACTTTTCGGTTGTTTTTTCATGCGGACGTCGCACTCACGCAACCCTTTGTCTTGGGCCTCTAGCGCGTACTGCGTCAAGTAGGGGCCTCTAAACAAACATTCGTACATTTTTGCCAACTAGCTAACGGTCATAGATTTCGAAAAATCGTCTATGTCACAACTCTACTCTGTCACAATCTTCCTCGGTCTCCCCTACAAGCTTTCGCCCGCGGATCTGCGTAGCGTTTATTGTTGTTAAGACTTGACGAAAATTGCTCATTTTCTTCTATCTTTAGGTAGGTAGTACATACCTTATATATAATTTGGTGATAGTATAATATAATTTGGTAAATTAATTTGACCTACCAGTGGTAGGCTACCACCTGAAGTTATGTCACGAAAAATGTAAACTTATAAATATGAAGAAGTGTGTGGTATCAAAACACTTGTAAGTATTTAACGAGCACATTACAAATTCTTATATTTTAGGTACCTATGTTTGTATGTGTATGCAGTGGCGTGGTTACCCATAGGCCCGTAAGGCTTGAGCCTAGGGCGGCTCAATTTTAAGGGCGGTTAAATTTGTTTTTCTAGGGCGGCAAACTTGAAACGAGGCGGATGACTTTTTATTTTTTTAGCTGAATTGGTAAATTTAAGAGAGAAAAATGAGTGTATCGACCTTTTTTAACTAAAACGGTATATCTCAGATAGGGCCTAGAGCGGCACCAAGCGTAGATCTTCGTCATGTATATGTATATCATAATAATTATCATTGTGTAGTGAAAATGCTTAAATTGAGAATTTTTACAAAGCCATCGAATAACAGACTTTTAAAACTTAATTAATTTACAGTTTGCTTAACTAAATGTTTATTACCATTTATCATAACTGAAAATTGCAGTTAATACTAGCTTCTAATTAAGCCTTAATTTACGTTTTCAGTTTTAAGTTTCACGGTGTGTTTCGTAATCTATCACTGTAAGTTTGTAGCTCTACAAAGTTGATGATGGAGCTTAAAGGTTTAGCCACTATAAAACTACTCCGAGGTAAACACATTGATGAAAACAATAAACAAGTATATTTAGATTACCTTTAACTTATGCTACGTTTATAAATCCTATCAAATTAAGCTGCAAATACGTAAACATAAAGCTCTATAGTAGAGTACCCGGCCGAGATCTCTAGTAGGTGCGAGTTCGACATTCGGTTGCAATTTGTATTTTACTATTTAAATGGTACGTGACGAAATAAATAAAATAATAGTCTATCTAGGATAAATAATCGACAATCTGTAATAAGCAGTTATCTTTTCCCCTCTACACAGTCGTCTTAAGCTTTGAATAGTTCGGTAAAGTTACAATAGATGGCACCACCGTGGCTTTCATCGACCCAATACCTGAATCGTATCAAGAATTTCGATGCCGCGAGTAGGTATGCGAACATGATTATATTTATTATCTCCATAAGAGAACACCTGGCCGGTGATGCTAATGAGTGTGGGTTTCAGGCCGTGTTGCAATTTTCAATAACATTTTCGAAAAAATATTTTTTACATAAGTGAATTAAATATATAACAAAATTACTTACTTAAACTTTGACTTATATTTATCTAAGCGTTTAAAACATGTTCTATATTGTCTGAATTAGTTAAGTTGACTTCAAAATTTTAAATTAAAAAAAGTTTCCCAATTCTTGTAAAGTTTAAGTTACTAAATGAGATACGTGTTGCGTTCTAAGTTTATACTCGCAGCCGAGCAACGGAAACTTATTTCTCTCGGTTATCTGCCGTCTCTGTCGCACCAACGAAAAGAGTGGCGCGGAGCGGCGCGCGGCGGGCACGGTCCGACTGCATTCATTTCGGTTAGTTGTTCAGCCTTGAGCCAACCGCCGCTCGAGCGCACTGCTAGTTTCGTGCGTTGTGTAAACTCGCGCTAACTTCTGCATTTTTTACTTATATATAAAGTAAAAATGACATACAAATTTAATATCGCACTTATCTCGGTACACATACACATCTACGGCTTGTGATGTCATGACTGTGCTAAGTTCAAAGTGAAGGAGACATTCCTTTGGAGTGAAGTGTAAATGTTAAGTCAAAGTTAAGTTAAAATATTTGTTAAAGTTGTGTCGCAAGATGAAATCGCTAAGGATTGTTGAACAGTGACAAAAATTGATTAGAAAGTTTGTGCAGCGTCAACATGGCGACAAACCGGTTGCTTTCACCATTTACTTGGCTGCTGATTAGTACAGGTAAGCGAACGAAGTTGCCTTACTTTCTGACTCGAACCGCGTCGCGTCTCAGCCGCGTGTTTCAAGTTTCAACAGACAACAAATGGTCGTGGAAACGTGTTCGTGTTGAAGGCTGTGTGTGTGTGCGTAAGCAAAGCTGTATTGTATCCCCGATCTTTGTTATAACAACTTTTGTTACCTGCTTGCAGTGTATTTAAATCCTGAGCGATAACTGCGTTTTATTGATTTGTTATGGATAATGTTATTGAATAGATTTTAAATTTTGCTGATGGTACTTGTAGACCTGCTTGAGTTACAAATATTCTTTGATGTGGATACAAATATCGTTTCAAATCTTTGTTCAAAGTTCTACTAAAATGTAGAGTTTTAAGCTTTAAGCTTTTTATTCTCTTTGAGTTGATATGGCTATTTAGTTTTCTTAGTTACGGTTCTGTTATAATGAAAAACCTTAATTCACTTGAGGTGTTAGGTATAATATAAATACTTTTTTTAATCGACGCTGTACAGAATTTCATATAAAAAAACGTCAAGCGTTTTTTGGGCTCTATCGTGTGCCAGCTGCTCCTGGTCATAGATTGTTAGATAAAACGCATAAAATAGCAATTTTTTATATATTGTATTGGATTTTAAAAGCCTTATTTGGTTATTTATTTCTAGCCCTTGTACCTATTTACCTAAAAAGTTTTGGTTCGAAAAATATATGGTTAATCCACATACTAGTACCATTTACCAAGTACTACCGTCCTATACTACCTACTTACCATGCACACATCCGCATATAGATAAAAATAAATTGAATTTCTTTGTCAATATTATTGATAACTTTTTCTAAATGCATACGAATATTTACGACTTACACCAAAATATCAATTTAAAAAAATTCTACCTGTATGTCCTTATGTTTGTTCCGGGTAATCTCGATAACTGTTACACCGATTTTGGAGAGACTTTCATTGGGGGACCATACACTATAAGGACACAAATAGGTTGCTCTACTTTTAAAAGAAGATCAGGCTTCCGAAATTCCAAGCAAAATTAAAACAATAAAAATGTCATGTCGCGACAGTCACGGGCAACAGATAGGTATTAATACCTTATACGAATTATGAATATTTTATCCAGAGTTGCAAACTCTTTTCATCGTTTAAAATAATCCTAAAAGCTCCGAAAAGAACCTTTGCCTAAAAGGACATTTTTTTGCGATTCAAAACGAAATAATAAAAAAAACTTTTTATCTTCTCTTTTACCTTATACCTAGGTACGCTGTACAACTTACGCTGCTGCTTATTATTAAAATTATACTTGCGATTGATCGAGGTATGTTGCGATTTTACAATATCAATTTTTAACTTCGTATCTCAATGTTGCCCCTAAAAATCCCTAAATATTCCCCCCCCATAAGTAGGTCTTAACTCGCTAAAATACCCTAAAATAAATATTTAGGGACAAGTTAAGTTGTTAATCCTGATTTTATCTACTGTTTCACAGAAAATAATTACTGAATAAACTTAACACACATAAGAACTACCTAAGTTAAAGCATTGATATTGGCGTTTTAGTTAATCAAAAAAAAATCTTACTTACCTAGGTATTAATATGCAGACATATTGCGAGATTCACGGGATGTTGCTCTGAGCAAGATAGGGTTGTTTCGTTATTATTATTATGTTGCGAACCCATTTAAGTTCAGTTAACTAATACCGACTATAATAGAGAAATAGCTAATTAATTATTGCTAAATCGACATCTACGCGAGTGATGCGTAAAACCGTAAATTATTGATGGTACGTCAATAATTAATTAGGTTCTATAACAGTAGGTATAACTTAATTAAGTTCAAACTAATAAGCCGATTTTACTCAACCGTATGTACTCAATTATAATGAGAACCATTATATTATGTAGTTTGGTATCTTTTTAGGCTTAACGCAAACGTTCGGTTTTCTGTTCGGTCCGGAACGCTTCAAATAAACAAAATCTTTGAAAAGGCGCACAAGTCCTTAACGTTTCCTTATGGAAAAACAATTGAAAAAGTGATTTTTCGGTTGAACAAACCGAAACCGAACCGAAACTTGCGTGGAGCCTTCCTATTTTCAGTTGAAGAATTGTGTTGCAAGTGATGTTCCAATATCAAACAGCGTAGGTATATCGATTTGTACAGTGCATTTGTCGATAAAAATCGATATTTCAGTAATACTATGTTATGATTGAAGCTAGTAAATTTTATCGTTAGTTTACTTATTGCAACATTAAATAGTCAATGTTATTTTTATCTATAAAACTTATTCGAATAATAATAAATTTACGCAAGAAAAGATATAAGCTGAATTCAATTTCAGCTGGCTGAGGAAAATTTTAATATTCCATTCCATTGATATCCGTGTAAAGGATAGTCAACGTCTGTATGTGTCAAGCAAACTATTTAATAAAATTAAGTAGATAGGTATATGAATCAGCGACCTAATTGACGAATGTTGTCGTCATTATAATATTAGGCAACTAGCTGATGCCAGCGAGTCGCGACTTCGTTCGCGCGAAAAATAAAGATTCCATGTGTTTATATTTTTTCGCACAGAACCTTAGTCCCATTTTAAAAGAAAAGTAATCTATGTTTCTCCCTATCATCATCTAAAATCTATCTCACATTGAAAGTCCCGTCGAAATCGGTCCAGCCGTTCCGGAGATTAGCCGGATAATTAGCCCGGCAGACAAAAGTAAAAGGATCGTGTAAATATTCGTATGCTCTTAATAAGGGGGCATCCATACATTAGGTGGAATGTTTAAGGGGTCCGACCCCCCCCCCGTTCGAGTTAAATCTCTTCTAATCTTACGTGGGAGAGAGGGAGGGTCTCGACAAATATTACGTATTTTTTTGATTCAAACCGAAGCGTATACTAATCATAATACGAAAATAATTTAATTGACGGTAGTAAGTAGTAGTGTAGCTCGTCCATGTTTTTTCTTTTTACAATAACAATCTGATGCGTTTGCGCCAGAAACCCACATTTTGAAAAATATTACGCGAAATTGGGGGATAAAATCTCACAAGGGAAGGAGGGAAGGAAGGAAACTTAAAACACTTCACGTAATTTATGAACGCCCCCTATAATGCTGCTAGGTATTTTAATATTACAAACAGACGCTTTTATTTAAATGTATGAATGTGGCAGTTTTAGAATCTTAGTTTGTTGAAAATGACTGAATCACAATTATGACGTTGAAAGATGAAAATCACTATGACAATTTCTGATATGTAATAGGATTTGCGTTCGACAATTAGTTCTCGCCTCACCTTACGCAATCCACGCAGTTACGTCATGTGTACTTATTATACGTACTTAGTCTAAGAACGAATAGTCGACAATTTACTAGGCACACGTATACTCAATTGTTCTTGAAATTATGTTAAATTACAGTGGTGGAGGTAGCATGGGTGACACACTTGGGCTGATTCGCAATGTTAATGTAGATGACTTTTTTAATAATCCAGTCGAAAACTAAATCCTTATTTTTTTGAGAAATACCTGATAGTCAAAGTTGCACCCCTGTCATTTCTACTTTTCGCAACTGTTTCATGTCACACTTTGCGTATGACATTTTGTTTGCGATTATGGCAAAATGCACAATTTTACACAATTTTTCGTCTATTCATGACCGGGCGTCACCCCCTAAATAGTGACGCCCGGGGCATGAACACTCCCCCTTACTCCCCCTAGCGACGCAACTTCTTAAACAATATCATAAAGGGCGAAAGACTGACTCAAGGATAAAAAAAATCAGGAAATCTGTATTCAGTTCTTTGGATGTCCTATTGCAACACTCGACTATAAGCCTCCTCTCTGTTTTTATCAAATATAACTTAAACAATAATAATTTTCGACGACTGTATAATACCGCCTAATAGTTAGATAGTCCAGTACTAGAGGTCTAACATCATGTAGGTATTGCATAAACGTAACATTTTATTTTAATTTTTTCCCCTTCAGTGTCGAATGATGTAGATGATATCAACGGTTTTATTGGTATGTATGAGAGAAATATGGCTGCAATTATTTTATCTATTCTACCAGTATGACAGGAAGACGTCGAGACATTGTTTGCAAATAGAATGATTATTGCCTAAGACATCCATTAGATATATTTATTCTGTAATCAGCCTTAATACGGAAAGTTATAATACATGGTACGTTGAACTTGTGCTTTGAGGCAAAGCTTTGGCATACCTAGTTTAATTATCAAGTTTTATATCATCTTATTTAGTAAAGCAATTGTTTTGCAAAATAAAATCGTATGTCTGTCACTCAGTAATCAACTCACTCAACAGTCGATCGAAAAAAATATCGAAAACGTAGTTTTGAATCAACGTCAAAATCATAATCCTCAATTGTACTTCCTTGGTCGGTAAAGAAGTTGATAAAGAATACTGCGTCAACGACGAAATGAATTTGAAAACTGTCGGCAACCTTTCCTACATTAACCATAATGGCTGTCATAGAAATTATTTTTCTTTATTTTTTTGCCATCGCTAATAATAAGTAATGAGTTTTCAAAAGAAAGGTACCGTCAGACTTGAAAGCCATTACTGTGGGTCACTTGATCTCGAAGAATTCAACTGCTCAAAGAACTCGCCTTGCAAACCGGTTTACTTCTTTATTTTATCCTTCAGCACGAATGGAAAGGACCTAACCTTATAAACTAGTTTTGCATCTCGTTTTATTTGTATTTTTACTTAATTTAATATATTTTAATACCGGTTTATATTTTGTCACGTAATATTAACTTTAAATGTAAATAAAATCACTGTGTAAGAGTCATGCTGTTATGGTTTGATATTTTGTAAAGAACGAGGTCTTTACATTATACCTATTTCGTAAAATAATTTTTCAGTTAAAATTTTTAACTTTAATTATTGATATTTACCCGCACTAGCAAACAAAATATTATTATATTATACAATAAAGGTTCAATATTGTACCGTGTAAGTGTGGATTACTGCTATGAATTTGAAAGTGATTGCTTTTCCGGAATCATACAAAAAATTACTACTTAGATCGATATGAAACTTTCACAATCTAATTTATTCATCGTGCATGTAGTTCTCAAATGGACATTGGCATTATATGAAATATACTATTTTGTACAGTAGGTACCTAAATGTTGTACATATTATATCTTATGACTCGGTATGAAGAACAGCGATTCGTATTTTTGTAAAAAAAAGAAACGGTTTTAACCAACTTTATAATCGTACTAAGTTTTATAGAAGTAATGGTTAGTTAGAATGTGTTGTAGTTCTATGTGTTTAAATTACTTTTTAACTTCTCGATGTTTTTCAACGATTCATATTTTTGTAAAAAAATGGGTTGAAACAACCAACTTTATAAATTGTACTAAGATTTATTGAAGTAATAGTTTTGTTAGTTGTTAGAAAATTTAGAACGATACGTGAAATTGGAGACAAGTTAAGTTATCTTAAGTTCAATCTGTCTCCAATTTCTGTTAGCAACTGGCTGAACACGGGCGGACGTGAGTAAGAACGCTTATCGTAATATTGAATAAATTTGATATTAATTAACTGTATTTGCATATTAATATATATATTCATTTTAAACGTACATACTCAGACTTCGGTTAATTCAATTAAGACATCAATATTTGGTATGTTTTGCTACGTTCGCGACAGTGGTCAGTGGCGTTAGCTAACTTTAAAGGGGAAATTGAAAGTTATTTTATTGTAATACGATTTATAAATAGCGAATATTAAAATTGTCGCAAATAAAATTGCACTCTGCATTGCAACATATGCTGTAAAGATATGGTAACATCCAACATTCCATCAACTGCTTTGCACGTAGTACTATCGTTGATCCTAGTTACAAATTTATTATCAAATAAATTTGTTAATTTTTATCCGACTATACACGTCAGTAAGCACATACGAGCTATCTCAGATTTTTTTGTTGTAACACCATATGCAGAGGGTTCTACTCGGCTCACATGTGGCGTTCTCATTTTTCTTGGATGTCGCGCACATCCGGGTATAAGAGCGTGTAAACTATTCATAAAAAAAGTCTTTAAAATAAGTGTTAACTATTGAAATTTATTTTAAGAATCTTGAGTGTTTAATGCATCTAATGTAATGTGCGATAACAAGAAAGCTAAAGTAAAGTAGCGCGAGTTTGAAAAGCGTAGAGGTAAATTGCATTTGTACCAATATTTATTTTATGGGTTGTTTATTTTGTTCCTCTATGGTTTGGAGAGCACTTACTGCTGTTGTTAGCACCAGTTGTTTTAATAATCAACATTCTCGGAAGGGATTTTTTGTCTGGTAATTGTGTTTACTTACCCGTAAGGGTGTTGAAAGTAAGAAAAATGAGAAGCAAACCCTCATAAAAAGTAGAAAAAAAGACTATAGAATAAGGTAAAACATATTCACATTTCTCAATAATATTCTATATTTCAAGTACATTCGTCATTTCGTAATTAATTTATGAAATGATTAATGTATTTATTATATAGGTTACCCGATGCGCTGCAACATATCACCCCCATGTCCGTGACACCCACCCTCTACCACCGCCTGATCAGATCAAATGCGAAGCAGAAAACTGATAAAGAAAAAAATATTTTATAAAACTGTCCTCCATTAGGTGATAACGACATTTTCCTGAAGTAATATATGAATTAATATAGGTAATTCCTTTCTAACCGTTTGATCAGTCGTATTGAAAAGTTGAGTTAAAGAGTTGAGATTAGGAGTTAGGGACGTCCTTACCTCGGATTATTATTAATTTATTTTACGTTTAAATTAATACAGTCACAGGGTATAATACAATCTAATCATAAAAAGCGTTATAATCAGCTAGCAATCGACAAATATATCGTAACACGCAAAAAAAATTAAATCGAAATGAGTATTTCCTCCTTTTAATGCCCGCTAAAGTACCGGTTGAAGTTGTTTTTGCTCAATCAATGTTTCGTAGTGTCAGTTCTTATTAACAATTTTACGTATTAAGTAAACAATGCAATATTATTTTCATTTCCGAACCGATGTTTTAACTTCAAATCCGATTGGCTAACAGCCTGTTATGATTTATGGACTATGCCGATTGTTATATTGTAAATTAACCTTTGAAAATTAAATAGTAATATAATGTTTCTAATAGTATTTTTTTTCAATTACGTGTCACTTTCTCAACATCTCTTATAAATAATAAACGAGAGTTATTGTGCGTAAAGAATTTAAATGTAGAGTGCAAAGTGTACAACCCTAGATAAGGTTTTTTTATTGCCATAGGTACTTTAAATACGCCCTTAAGATTTCGTTGTTAAGAAGATTGTTGATGTATCTTAAATTATGTTTAAGGAAATTTATATTGAAGGAAAAGAAAGGATAAGCAAATTGAAATTCCAAAGCAAAAATTTCCTTAATCAAGAAGAAAGATTATAATCTTACTTAAGAAAATAAGATAACAGAAAGTATTTAAGTAAAAGGCTTATGTATGTACGTACTCGTATCTATGTACTCGTATCTAGTTATATAAATAAATACATTTAAAAGACACCATCTTTCATCAGATACTCGAATAAAACTCGGGTGCTTTTCTACGTTTCTAACTCTAACGTGATTAAAGCGAATAGGACGTTGAACCATCGTTAGACACAAAGGCTAAAATACTCAGTCGCAGAAATTGTACATACATTAAATTTTTTTACCGTTAGTAATGTATGTAATTATTAAAAGTTTTTCAACATTCTGTCGTCATCAATGATTTCATGTTTCCATTTTAAATTTACATAAAATTAATTTTAAAATGTGAAGCTTTTTCCCTTGGATATCCGAGGCATGTCCAATATTGGCAGTATTGTTATAATATAATTAAAATAATCAAAAATTGATTTTAACTGAATTTCGAATTGTGCGTTCCGGGAATGAAAAAGTATAATAAATATTAAAGTGTAAAATAAAATTACACGTACCGTCAAACTCTCAACAAACAAGACTGCTCAACAATCATAGAATTGCCCACATTTGTCTTTAGGGAAGTTGTGGCTGCAAAATTTTTTGGACGTCTTAAATTACATAATTAGGTATATAGATTTTGACGTACTCTTTCCAAGTTCCAGTTTTGCCACCTCGTATCTTTGCCGCTCGCTCCGCTATACTTCACATGTTACGTAATAAATTAGGCTAGAGAAAAATTTGTATAATTTGTACCAACACTGGTTTTATGTAAAATGGATACGTTAAGCGTACTTGTGCGCATTTTGCCCTAAAAACTCGTTTCCACACTACCATGAGGCATAGTTAGCGTAAGTGACGCGTTTTTTATCGTGGTACAGTTAGCAGACCTAATCCAATTCAATTCACTATTTTATTTTTTTAAATGACGTTTGAGTAATAAGTGTTGCGATTTTATATGAATTTCTTTCAGTAATAGATATGTCAATACTACTGCTACTTTGAGGACATTTCCATAAAAGTCAAATATGGACTGTACCATGTTTCATGGCATTGAATTATTATTAACAAAATCAAGATAATTTCAAATTAATTTTAAAAACGCTTAAATTACTTGTATACTCATAGATACAGTTTAAAGTGGTATTGAATGGTATTGAACTATCTAAAGATATCATTAAATAAGGATAGCACAAAAACTTTATAGTAATCCGAAGGGTCCGCTGACGAGGTAGGTAAATATGTGTGAAAGAGATAAAATCTTTAATAACATTAATGGTCCATTGTGTGAAAGGGACGGCAGATGACAATTAAGGTATGAGGGAGGGGGCGGTAAACCGGCGTAGCAGGTAAACTGAGCGGTGTTATGCGTACTCACACACATGGGAGATCGAAGATGTAAAGGAAAAAAGTTTGTGATTTTTTTTACTGCTACTTATAGGTACCAGAAATTAATTATGTGTCGTTTTAGATTAATCCCGATTTGAGTTATAAAGTTAGGGTCTTGAAACACAGGTTTACTTTTATTGATTACCAATTTTAACCGTTTTTTACGTTCATTAAAACATCTCTAAAAAACTAAATATTTCGATGCTTATACAATACTATAATATAATTACGTTACACTAAAATGACCCCTAAGGTTATTCTGCATCAACTTGTGTATAACCTTTTCACAAAAAAATATACCGACTTCCTTCCGAAAAGCTAAAAATAATCTTTTTACTCTAAAACATTTCGAATTCGGTGCCAGTTCGTAAAACCTTCTTGACTATTTTTAGCTTTGTTTATTTTCAGTTTACTTT
>DVTA01000159.1:0-11546 GCA_018233265.1 Junonia stemosa | reverse complement strand
TCACATAACCCGACATCCCCCCCAGGAGTCGGGTATCTATGAAGATTTACCCTGCGTCAACAAAAAAAAAAAAAAAATAGTGGATTCAACGTCTTTACCCTAACTATTAAATGCCAGCAGACAAAATTTTTTCAGCAATTTGATCATCTAATTGTAAAATATTTATAATTTGTTCGGATATTCAGCGAGTATTCACCACCGCCCAAATCATAATTCCTAATCCCAAATCAGCAATCACCAAAATTCACAATACCGGACGAACGAAAGGAATAAAACACTGATGAGAAGTCAGAGAACTAATCAGGCTTTCGGCTCTCCCATAAGTTATTTAAATATAGCTTTAGTAGATACAGTACATTGCAGACGAAATGGATTATGTTTAACAATACGAAGACAGTCACCCAGACGTAGGTAAAACAATTAAACCATCAATTAAATGGAACCGAGTCGCAGCTGTATAAACATACGTTTGTAATCGAATATCAATGATTCATTGACAGAGCCATCGGAATCGGACACGCCGATAATATTGATAATGTCATTGTACTTAACTCTTTAATTAATTAAAACAAATTGCGTTTTGACGATCGATGGGAGTCAATATTTGTGGATGCACTAGTTGGAATCTGTGACGTCACTTCGTATGTAGAATAACAATTTTTAATAGATGATATCTTTTGAAAATTTTGGGAAAATTATGATTTCCCTGGATACTTTTATCCTCCCCAAGATTTATTTTCGTTTTATTTGCGATCTAAATTAATTAAGACGTTTACTGGATTGGTTATATATTAATCGATTGGGGATCAGAGATCTCAAATATTTCTTGAGTGCAGTATTTTTAGATCTCATACGAAAAAAAGAACCTTTCTATTACAATATCAAATAAGGCAAACTACAACTAAAACCATATTATAAAAAGGTTGGTAATTATGTGACACAGCGTCATAACAAACGAAATTGAATAGGTACCAGTTGACTGAACATAAGATGTTTAAAAGTGTCTGGAAGACATTATTACCGATAGGTTTCTTAATACCAATGATACGTCTCCTCGACGTGGCTTATCTCGTTGTTTAATATTATAAGAAGACAATAATATAGCAATTCTTTTGTTCCATTGTGCTGCTGCATCTTGATACGACACCAATGATATCGATCGGATGTCAATTTTTAAAGCTACTACTTATATTTACACTTGCATTTGACTGCGACTTTTGATAATTATGTTCTTTTAAAGTCTCGTTAAAAACATGATGGAAACCTTTTTAAAAATCTGAGTTAAAGAGCTAACTGCTCTTTAACCCAGGTTCACCTAATGCAAGGTGAACATGAAGATCGTACATGAAGATTTACGGCAATAGAGAGGCCAAAAATTAGTTGCCGGATTAAACAGAAACATGAAGGAAGAAAAACAGTCTGCAATGTTGGAAAAATTCAAATGGAAAAATTCTTCCTCCACTATATACAAAGAATGAAAAAAATCAAATGGTTCAAAAATCTTTACAGTTTAAATCATTGAAAGAAAACCTTCTCAAACCCGTCTGCACGAGACTTACTAATTTTATGTTTAGGTTTATTTAGGTAAACACCAGAATTCCAGAAAATATGGTTCAAATCATCAATAAATATCATCACAAATAAATCACAAAATTTGAATCACAACACCATTCCACTACAACCTCTTTCATGGTTAACTCCAATTCTAACTTGCTAAGTTTCTAGAATTTAGATAATATTGGCTATAAGTATTCCGTAAATAGACTTCTAAATGCAAAAAGATTATGACCATTCGAACTAATAGATCCTGAGATTAACTAGCCAAAAGAAAAACTTCAGCTTAACACATTAGTAGGTACTAGGTATATTACAATAATAACAAAACAATCTTTACACACATAGATAAATAAATAAATAGTGAGTTATTATTAATACATGTACACACATTTATACAAACAAAAGTACGTTATAATTACACACAACATCCTGTAAAACTTTTTGCGGTTGTCCGGTCATTATAGTGGAACTACACGACTTTACAAAGTACTGAGCAAGCGATAACTTTGGTACTTTAACGACCCCCGTAGGAATCAGTCTTTCTATTCCTCTATAGTTGGTGGCTTAAGATTAACTTATCGGCTAACTATTGTCTAAAATATTCAATATATAGGCACACTTAACAAATGTTTTGACGGCCGATTCAGCCTAAACATAAACGGCTTCTGTAGTACAGTCTGCGAGGGCTAACTGTTTATGAAACAACTTTTATTTATTAGACATGTTCAAATATGTCAAAATATTCCAAGTCAAAACCACTTAGACAAGGAAATCATTTAACAACAGAGCTTACATCCTATAGCACCCAAATTATTTTACACATTCCATTATTGAATTCGTACTTAATTTAGTTTAGAGGAAAACGATAATTGCTTACCCCTGAGGGCGTTCGTTGGCGTTCATTCTTTCAGAGCGTCTCTTTTTGCAGGTATTACAATTTAGGGTCGGGGCACCCCCTTCCCACATGCCACCCTTCCAAAATACGAGCCTACCCTCCTCGTCCATGAGGCATCCGCATCTTAACGACTAATGCATCTTTACACATCCCAAACTGTCTAGAACGAGGTAAACGACCAAGCGTCTAACACAATGGCACAAACACGCGTGGGCCGATTCCGCAAAAACCCAAAATACATCACAACATTCGTCGAACCGTGATAGTCTAATCGGAGCACTGCACACACAAACACACCGAACCCGTTTACTAAGTAAACACTCCACGATATCCCGCACGAAGTTAATACTGTTCAGTCGATAAAGTTGGTATCGATTATCTTAAATCACGATCAAAATTTATTTAGAGGCAAATATTAAATTTGGTACACTTATGAAAAATAGTTTAAACGTAAGAATATTTACGTAATGGCACGTCCGCTGCAAACATTTAAAAGCGATTAACAAAAGTTAAGTCCGAAAATAAACTCTGGTATCCTTTCCAAGTCGCAACAACCGGTCGAAGCGTGCGCGAGTAACGTCCCCTGCGCCGGCTCACAGCAGACTGCACTCGGTTTCCATGGTTCCATCTCGCTGAATGATAGCTTTGGAAATATGCGAAAAATCTCTTAATGTCTTTCACGTTTCGACTTTTTCCTTAACGAACTCGGCGGCGCTAATGCACGGAGCTGATGCAGGGAATGATAGGAGATAGTCCCATTTCGATTGGAAAAAACCAAACCTTTATGACAGCTGTTCCTAGTAATATGTTTGTAGAAGGAAAATACCGCATTATTAATAGTATACAGGATAATTCATAATATACACGTGCGTGTTACAATAACATCAAAAATATTTAAAAGGTGACCGTATTGAAAAAAATCAGAGTATTATCAGTGAATCATTAACTCAGTCTGCATGATATTTGATCTTTTAAACGGAAACTATTTCATATTCGTTAGGTACTTTTAGAGCCCTCGTCATCTATCGCTCTTCCCAAGATCAAAAATTGGGAATTTCGAACAACTCAAACAGCTAAACCATCCTCAGATTAAATCCACTAAATTTTTCTAGCCTAATCTATCAGACAATTCATTGCCCATCAAACTAATATTTTCCTGTAACATTTCCAACAGAACATCAACAAATACACAATGTTTAACATAAATCATATTTCGGTATTTGTGCCGCGTCAAGTACCTACGCCCGAGGACCGGTCATCTACCACCCTCCCAAAGATAAAAAATTGGAAATTTCGAACAACTCAAACAGCTAAAGCATCCTAAAATTGAATCCACTGAAATTTTCTAGCCCAATCTCCCAAACAACTCAATCCATTTGGATTCCAATCCAATCCAAACTGATATTTTCCTGTAACATTTCCAACATTTCATCACCAGATACACAATGTTTAACATAAATCACATTTCGATGTTCGTGCCGTGTGTCACAGCGCGCCGGGAGACGGGTGGGCGAGTCGTGTTGGTCCGTCTATAAATACGATCGTGTGCGATACACCACACGTTGACCTTTTTATTGGCACGCTGATGCCACGCCGTATTGACACTAGATTGACCTAGTCCTGAACGCTAGGAATTATTGGACGACTCGCGTGAATACATATTAGCTGGGTAGTAAGTTTTATATTTGCTACGTCAAAGTGTTAATAAATCTATTCTACAGTTAAAGTAGTAAAAACATGTACCGATGTTAACCGATATTTTTTATCAAATAAAGATACAACACCTATTTACATTTTGAAACAATAATAATTTAAGAAATTAATAAAAATGTTCAAAGTTACAACTTTCGCCAACGAAGCCTTTTATGGTTAGTAGTAGAATCTCAGAATGAGTATGATTATGAATGATTGGATCTTTGTTAATTCCAATGATATTAAATTATATAGCTTCTCTATTAATTAATTATTATCAAGCAAAATAACAGTGTGAGTCAAAGTACCGCAAGCGTTATTTATGTGGTCTTTTAAAACACAGATACCAGCACAATACAATGGTAAAATAAACATGTGAATTCTCTCATGACACTAATGTTACTTGAACCACGGGAAAGGAGGCATTCTTGATGTTAAATATTGTATCAAACTAAAGATCTTTAGTTTGACTAAAGTTTTAAGAAGCAAATGTTGTGACTTTTTCAGGACTAAACCAATTTTGCGTGAATATTGAAGGATGTTGAGAAATCTGATATTTTCTATTCAGTGATTTGACAAATAATTCCGCTTTACAAAAAAAAATCAAATTATAACAGGCTAACGTTAAGTTTAACGATCTTAAGATCAGAAACGCTGTAATGTTTACAAATTTTTTAATCTTCAAATATTTCATGGCCAAATCCCACGCATCCAAAGCCTTAGAGAAATGCTAATTTAGTAAAAAACTTTCCGGAAATATAATTCAATAACAATTAACGATATAATGAAACACATTCGCGACTAACGTTCCGCAGTTAAGATAAATAATGAGGTCGTGAGAAAGGACCGCACGGGAGAGGAACATCTTCCCACTTGTCCAGGGAAGCCGACGAGATGTTGACGCATCTAGTGATATTTTCGCGAGCTAGTGCATTGAACCTGTTACTCTTGGAGCTATACCTGTTGATTCCACGTACCCATTCCTGACCCAAAAACTGAGATTCTAATAGATCTTTTGGCAGAGACTGAAACAATTCCTCGCCAATTCGTGGTGTTTAGATTTTCTAGTTATTGGTGTTGATAATCAATTTAACCTTGAAACCTTTAACTGTCTTTAATTCAGCAGAAAATTCAACCAGGTTAAAATTATAAAGTCATCGTGATTGTTCGTTTAGAAATAGCTTTAAATTAGTGTTTAAGGATTAATAAAACTTTTTATTAACGGTTCCTGAAATTCTCAGTCTCAAATTAATTCCAAGAATAGATAATCTTTTAACTTATTTTTACCATGTTAAATATTTGTAGAGTAGTTACTGAAATTATACTGTTGGCTGTAACGATTTTAATAGTAAGATTAATAAAGTCTTTGATATGTGTCAATTGTACCAACCACAAAATCAACCAGACTAACGATTATCCTTTTCATCATATGCCAAAAATAAACCAAAAGACGATCAGCCCGTAAAACCAGCCGATACAGGCGGAAAGAGAGCAGTACCCTAGACGGGTCAGCGTAGATCGACGACCCAGAATCTGGGAACGATCTAGCCGTCGGCCCACGCTTTGAAACAAATGCGCGGACAACTTGGTCAATGATACCGTTTACAATTTAAGTGAATCGTTTTAGTTAAATATAGCGTTTTTATTCACGCATGTCGCAGCTTCGCTAATATATACTTTTCATATAGACGTATC
The DNA here is from genome assembly GCA_018233265.1 of Junonia stemosa. Classification (NCBI taxonomy): domain Eukaryota; kingdom Metazoa; phylum Arthropoda; class Insecta; order Lepidoptera; family Nymphalidae; genus Junonia; species Junonia stemosa. The sequence continues at coordinate 5,707 of DVTA01000159.1, read as the reverse complement.
TACAAGCATTGAAAAAGTTGTCTTTCCTTCTTTAATTCTTCCTTTCACTTCCTTCTGTTTCATCTTTTCACGGGTGGAATTCCATAAATCAGTTCTTAGCAGATCACTTTACTGCAAAAATAATATTCCAGAGAAAATGTCTCTAGGTGTTTCGGTTCCAGAGATATCGTGATGAGTCATTAAAGCTACCTGCCATATTATGGATAGATTTTATAGCGAATGATGTTAACAATGCCACACGCTTCATCGTATTATCCCCATCCTATCTGACATTGGCAAATTACCTGTGATTTTTTGATACAAATAAAAGCCATTAAAGCAGAGATTTTTAGGTTCAGTGATTCTTTTATAGCATTTTTAGTGTAAAATAAAAAATAAAACAGAATCTGGTTTGATATTCCACCGCTCTATGTTTTTGGTTTGTTTCTTATTCGTAAATTATGAAGTGGGCTTTAGCTTCAGTAAAATGCACCATTAAAAGTAGATATTATGAGAATCTATATCACACATATTTATTACAGTTATGTAATGCTCAAAACGCAATTACCAATTACTGCTAACTGTCAGCTAAACTTAGAACAAGCGGAAAATCGGAACTATACCTTCTTCCCATAAAATTTTTCCTCGAAAACATTCCATCGACAAACCAAGCCGCAATGAAACTATGTTTCACGGCCATTCAATCAGTCTCAAGTCAAACGTTGATGTTGCACCGTTGGAACAATGGCCGCAAGTGGGTTACGGCTCCCAATAGCCCGGCATCCGCATTGACTCACTGCATTCAATGCCTTCTACATGCTAACAATCAATAGACCCGACCGAAAAGGCTCCACGTACAACGTAATCGATAAGAGCCTTCCTTGAAACGCTCTGGTGCGAAATTGAAATCGATTTCGCGCCTAAAACTGACCGAATTAATGTTGGGTATACCCCGAAAATTATAAATTAATGTCTATGGATTTTTATTTTTTATCTGTAATATTGTATTATTTAGCAGTATCTTAAATTGGTATCTAGACGATATTTCCTCTCAGAAATATATTGCTAACATAATGAATAAAATATAAGGAATAACTTAAACTCAACATTTAGGTGAATATATAAACATATTTAGCAACTAGCTAGCAGGTTTTTAAATAAAAATATTGGCATGGAACATTCTTTATATGTATCATTTTATAAGATGTTTTGTGACGATTTCAAATCGTATATTTAAACTCACGTTCAAATTAAGATATTTAATCAACGCTTTGATTTAAGTAATACGGGAAACGCCGGTACACCATCAGTTAACGAAAGGCGTCATTCATTCTGAATCATAACATCAGATTCATATATAAAAATCAACACATCCGGATCCGCGTATCGCAGTATTCCAATTAAGTAATTAAACATGCAGCTAATGAAAAGATGCACAGAGCCCTCGACATAAAGAACTTTTTATTTATAAATATGCTTTATTTATTAAAAAATGATTTTACTATTTGTTCATTCATACGTTGGCAGTGCAATATCCTGCACAAGCTAGTCATCTTGATAAGGTTCGAGAAAAAAAATCAAAACAATGGCCGACACGCTCGGTTTCCGCGCGCGGGAATTTTGCGGTCACATTCCGTAAATTATGCACGATGTTCGTATCGTACCATGTTATTATAAGTCAGAGTTTAAGAACTTCTTCTAAGTAAGCCCCTGACTTATAATAACTCCTCCCAAGATTTAGGAATTAAATTAGTCAGAAGAAATTTTTTGAGGATTTAGTTGGACTTTTTGAATTGCCAAAAAGTAAGAAAACCGTTTGATGTCCAACGGAGCGAATTACATGACATTGCGTAACATTTATTGATCCACCTATTAACATCAATAACTTTATCTTCAAATGTATCTATTCAAATGTATGATTTTTAAGCCAGAACTAACGCTACCTAACCTTCTTGTACCCCACGTTTCCTTTTTACTTTCCCTTCGTCTATCATTCTTTTTAAGCTGCATTTGTCTTCTATGGTTGTACAAATGTTCATGGGCGAAGGCGACATTAACCACTCGTCATCAGGTGATCCTTATGAAATTCACGATGCCATGCCTGCCATTTTCGTACAGAAAAAATCAGAAGTAAATATTTTTTACAAAACATAAACTGATCTATTGGGTTTTCCAATAAACTCGTGCAATTTTTTGAAAGGAGCCAGGATATAAATACTTTTGGCGGTAGTTAATACTGATATAAGTAGGTATAATTCATACTATTTTCTTCGTAAAGCTAAATATTTTTGCAGTCGGGTTGACTGACCGCAAACCGAGTGGAATCGAAGCGAAGCCTTTCGTGTCATTCATTCAGTAAGGGAATTTTCAACCTAAATATAAAACCGCATACTTCTACAGCAATAACTGGTTTCTGGTGAGGAGAAAGTATCACATACATATGTAGGTCATTTCTTGTAAATGTCCTTTCTGTTGATGTTTTTTTTTCCTTTTTTGTCATACAAACTTATTAGCAGTCGCGCGTTCGTTTACGTATAGTTTGCATGCAAACGTATTTATCCACTTTTTACGTCTTAAGGGATAGAGTTTTGTAAAAATTCTTAGTAGGTATTAAGACTGCAGTTAAGTAGGAATATGTTTGCCAAAATATTAAGAATCTAATGCTAAATTGTTATCACCGTTCAAATGGCATTGTGATGAGTCACTTTAACAAGGTAAATCATTTTATAATTATGTAAAGCATAGATACTTTTATAAATCCTTTGTTTGATGATGTATCTGTGGCAGTTTACTGAGTTGAAAGACCAAATTTAATGTGTATTTTATTTGCTAAGTTATTATGGTGGTCCCAGACATTTATGGCTTCATATACTTTGTAACGTTATTTTTCAATCACGTTACATGGTTTTCATTTTTTTTACAGTTATTTCCTAGTTCCAATCAATTTTTCATATTTCGAACTTCAACTAATAACCTAAGTGTCACATGTCCTTTGACTTTGACATTTTATTTCGATCTTTTTGACGTTTCGTAAAATTCGAATTTCCCGCCGAGTTGTCATTCGTTCGAGAGATGCAATTTAGTGCATATTAGATTTTAATAATCTGTGAAGTGCAATTAGTGCATTTTTGACAGATTAGCGTTAGATTATCGTAAATCACTTTCCTTCCGGCTTCCTTCAAGCATACATTGCTTGAGGATGCAATTTTGTATATTTTTGTTTTAGAATGTTTTCGTAAAGTTTTAATTTTTCAAAATTTCGTCATAAAATACATTTTTATCCAATAATGTGAAAGTTTTGACGTGAATTTTGTATAATCCTTAAAGGATTACCAAAATATATTTGGATTTCTTTGACCTCATGGTGAGTTTGCACATTTCTTTACAACTTGTTGTTCAATTCTTATTCGAATCTGTTTTTCAATATGATTTTGGTTCTTTACATGCAAAAATTTAAAATTTTAATCTTAATACTGAAAACAATTACAAATACAAATAATCATTAATTTGTACTAAGTAGGTACTATTTAGGTCACAATAAAAAAACTCGAAATTAGTAAAATAGCGACTCAATTTAAAGGAAGCCGTCTTTTCTTAAAGAAATAGACTATTCAAAATATTTGTTTAACGATGACGAAGACGCGGGAACCAAGTTACTATTTATATTAATAGTATGGAAACAGGCAATAGATGACAGATATCTGTTACGGGCTGACCGTGCTTCCTGATTCAATGCCGTGCAGCCCGTGGATAATCTTCGTGCGATTATTTACATTATTCCGACCCGCCCTTACCTCGACAAACAACTCCCAGGACTAATTCGAATTTAAGAGATAATTTTTGTGTACCCTTCCAGTCGTAGATTTAGTCCTTTTTTCTTCTTTTACAGATCTATCTTTTTATAGATCTATTTCTACGCAGTTATATATTTAAAAATCTTTTAAATACCTAAATAGGTAAATACTAAATAGGTAGGTGGCATCCGCTATACCTATCATTATGACGGTCACAACTCACACGACCAAAAATCAATTAACGCGCATGTAAAGGTTTTTCTCCTTCCAAAGTATTATTTGTATCTATCCCATTGAGTCGAGGGACGATATGCTTGAATTTTTTATAACAATAATAAATATTACTTAAACGTTGCAACCGATGATCTTAAGTTCACTTCAATACCAAATAAATCCTTTTGTAAAAAAGAATACTAAAAAAATTACGCTCAAGTCGAGCAGAGATTAAGATGACTTAATACACAAAAAAACACGAGTTAAGTACAATCCTCTACGACTAAAAAGACTGCTTGTTATCTCGTAATTTCGCATTTTTTTTCTTTAATGCGCTTGAGACGGCTCGCTGTCATCGGTTTCGAGAAGTGTAAAAAATGTCAAGAAGTGTGGGACAGAGGTGTGTTTGCACAGTCAGTTATCGGGCGCTTGTTACTTCGAGTGGCGACGAATAAACAACCACCTTAATTCCACTACAGAATCGTTAGAATGCCTGATGTTTTGCATTGTCTGTAGGGTGCACACAATTCGCTTACAACGGAGGACTGTACATCATAACAAGTTTGTCAACATTTCAATCTATTTTACGACATTAAAGAGATAGGTATCTTGATTTTATGGTTCTGTATAATATATCAATTAAAATCTCCAAATTACATTTTGATATCCATTTCTACACTTATACAATACTACAGTTATACAAGCAATATTCCTTGATTATTTTTATTTCTGATCTAAATATTATCACAAATTATATACCTACTACCTACAGAGTTTTTTAGTTACCCATCAACCACAGGTACGATCGAGTTGGTTGGATAAAGTTTGGTGCACATAGTCGTTTTATTGTCTGAGTACGCACTACGCAGTGCAGTGTTGTGTACTCAGGACGCACAGTAGCTGTTTACGCTACCTGTGCTACGCGCTACCTGCGCAACTCAGTCGACCCTCTAAACAACGTAAACAATCCTTATCATACCATAAAAATACTAAGCCCTCAGGTAACAGACGGATTCGAAATATAAACATACCAGTCGTTAAAATAAAACGAGATAAAATATTTGATTCAGTCAGAGTCATTTTAATTAAACTTTACAATTTTACGTTTACATGACCGCAAGTTTATGTCGAAGAAAGAACCAAATCATAAATCTTACGTCTGAGACATGTTTAAAGTGAAAAAAGTAACACATGTCCAAGTCGTGTTATAGAGGGACTAATTCCCTTCAGGGATTATTTTTTTATGTTTTTAAGGAACAAAGGCGAAATGCCACCCACGACGATTGCAAGACGACGACATTATATGAAAGGGAAGATAATATCATCAAGCATTAGTTTGAATGGGCCATTGAATGTACTTGTTTGGACGTACGTACGACGATCTTAATGCAACGCTTTGTACATAATTGGTACGAATAGCTTAATAGACTTACGTTAAGGCAATGTCTGTAATTAAAAAAAAAGTCTTTTATTTTATAATAATAACAGAAATAAAGAGATGATACAAGATGTTCTAGGTACCTATATGAAAATATTTGAATGATATAACAAAACAAATACGATGAATCCTATAACACAATAAGTAGATACACTACAAAATAATAGAAGGTTTTTGAACACCTTTTAACTTAGGTACATAAGTTAGTATATATTTGAAGTGTAGTACAGAACATGTGTATATTAAAAAAGAGTACAAAATTAAACTCATAAAAGAGTTTAAT
>DVTA01000158.1:0-11557 GCA_018233265.1 Junonia stemosa | reverse complement strand
TATTCCACGTATTATTATTGCAACGGTTAAATCTTTGCTTAGGCCTTTAACAATGTTAAGACGTAATAAAGAACGCCTGGCGTATTCCGCGTATGTACTATATTTATCAGAATTGGTACACATGACATCAAATAAAATGTTAGCGATATCGATTCTCTTTGCGCATAATGGTTTAAATTCTATTTTAAAATTGGACCACGTACGGTCGTTAGTCACCCAATCATTTAACCAACTACCCGCATCTCCCTTTAAACAATTCGCAATTCGGGAAAGGCACTCATTGTCATCCCAATTATTGATTTCGCGAGCCCTTTCAACCTCCTCGCACCAAGAATCGATATCGTGTAAATTGGGATCGAAATTTGAAATATAATAATGGTTTGATCTGACCTTAGTTAATGCACTCAATGCCCCGATAAGGCGGTCTGTTGCGTCCAACGATGCCGACGTATTTGAGAGAGAGTCCCTTGCAGTAGAAGCAGCTGCCCTACGAGGAGACGGCAGTGACGCAGCATCACCTCGTTCTACAATGGCGCACGTAGTGGGTGCTACTGACGTCGATGAGCTGTTAATAGCAGATAGATTAGTATTTTCTAAGGCATTTAAGCGTGATAAAATAGTTCCCAATGTTGCTTGCATTTCATCCAGGTTATTGCTTGGGTCTCGCCGAGTTCTACCTCTACTTCTAGTGGTAGATCGGTCAGCCATAGTCAAAACTTTGGAAGAATATAATAATTAAACAAATTTTATTTTACTATTGCGTGCTTCAAAACAAAAGCGAAAATAGGCATTGGAGCCTATCCCACTTCTGAATTTAGCAGAATTTATAATTTATACTTAAAAAAAAACAATTATAAGTAACAAAATATCTTTAATAATAATTATTTTATCATTTTACCAACAATTAGTTATGAGTTATCTAATTACAAACAATCTTTACATCTTATTTTACTTTAAAAACAATTTAACCCGAATTTTATCGCTAAACACAATTTAAGCAGAATTTTACTAACAAAGACATAAAAGCAACAAATGAATTTCTCAGTAAGTAACAAATTACTAAAAACAATAAAAACGATACAGAGTAAGTGTGTTACCGCCTCGGTGTCTCGATGCAAAAAGAGAACAGCTGGCGGTGCGCTTCGCTTTTATAGGTGGACATCGTGTAAAAAAAACAACTGTCAGTATTTTTATGTCAATACGGCCTCTCCTGACGATTGGTCGTCCTCGGCCATTTCTTCTAGTTGGGCAAGTGGACTCTGAGAAGTTTCAGGTGCTCCGGTATGAATTTCTGTCATGGTTTCATTGCCGCGTGGACCCAGGTGTTGATTCTCATTTGATGGACATGATCCTGATTCATCTTCACAGCCAGTTGAACTTGTAGATGGATCATCGTCTTCTGTAAATATGAAATGGACATACTAAGTAATTGTTCATTTTAATCGTTTCATTATGCTCTTGAATTACATTTTGTTGTAATGTTACACAAAATACATACTAAATTTTAAATGAATTTAATCATGTAACCCAGTATCTAATTCAAGATTATTTTTTTATTTTATTTTTATTGTATGTGCATAGATAGAGGCGCCCAGTTAGCATATCTCATCATGAACCGACAGAGGCGCCCAGTTTGCATGTCTCTTAAACAAATTGACAGAGGCACCTAGTTAGCATGTCCCATCAACAAACTGACAGAGGCGCCCAGTTAGCATGTCATAGCGGAGCCAATGCTCAACGCCCTTATATGAATACACACACATCAGACTTGTATAATAGGTCTCAAGGGTTACATACCATCAAAAAAGGCGGTGCAAAACTCGGGGGTCCACTCTCCATGCCAAGCAACCAAATGCTCGGCGGCAGCTTGAGTAGTCTTACCATAAGAGCCACTCAGTAGCTGCAATTCATACCGGCCATGTGGTAGAATTTTCGTCACACGGTAAGGCCCTCTCATTCCCGAGTCCAGCTTGCCTGTAATTTGAAGAGTTTTAATTACAAACACGTTATCATTGAGTTTAAAAGTTCGTAAGACTTTTCGATTTTTATTTACATATTCGTCTTGTTTCGATCTGTTCTTGTCAAGTAACTCTATAGCGTGTTGTCTTTGCAATTCTCTCAAGCCCTCACGATTTGGTCGATTATTTTCTAAAGCCACATCATGAACTAGTGATCGTATTACTGGTGTTGTTGCTTCAATGCCGATTAATAACTGCAGTGGCGATATTTGAGTGGTCCTGTGCTTTGTGCAATTAATAACAAGTTGCATTTTCCATAAGGACTCTGACCATTTACTGTCACCTTTGGAAGCCTCTATTCGTAACATATTAAGTAAAGTACGACAATAGCGCTCGACCTGGCCATTCTCATTATGCATCCCGGGCGTTACAAAATGAATTTTACTACCTATTTCAGTTACTAATTGTTGAAAATCTGTACTCTCAAACATTCTACCTTTATCACACACTATTACTTTAGGAGAACCAAATAAAGAAACGGCATTTAATACTATCTGTTTAAGCTCAATCGAATTTTGTCTTTTTAAAGCATAAAATAAACAATATTTAGAATAAGCATCTACTATAATAAGAATGTACTTGTTATCGTTAGAAACAGGCAATGGACCTAATGTATCCATATGTATTACATTGAATGGAGAATCGGGTTTATGCCACGAAGAAATAGGTTGGTGAGGAGCCCTAGGTACCTTTTTGGATGACAAACAAATCAAACAATGTTTAATATATTTTTTTACGAAAGTTTGAAGTCCCGGAAACCAAAAATGACGCAAAATTAGATCTATTGTTTTGTCAGCACAAATGTGTTCATGCTCGTCATGAAAAATTCTTAAAAGGCTTAAACGGTGTCCCTTAGGGATAAAACACAGTAACCTTGGTTCCTCACCAACGTGGGTGTACTTATAATAAAGCAATTCGTTTTTAACAAAATATCGTGAATTATCAAGTTCGTTATTGTTTAACTTGTCAATTAGCGTACGAGTTTCCTCATCCGCTGATTGAGCAATTTGTGCCCAGTTTTTAGGTCTGGCAATATAACGGATATCTACAGGATTTCGACTTAAATAATCGGCGTGTTGCATCATGACACCCTTTCTGTATTCTATTGTAAAGTTGAAATCCTGCATATAAACCCACCAACGCGCAACCCTTGGTAAAAGGTCTTTCTTACGTTCAGTTAACTTAAGCGCGTTGCAATCTGTTACAATTTTAAAACAAATACCTAACAAATAATGACGAAAATTTTGTAAAGCTCTAATTATAGCAAGAGTTTCGAGTTCGTATGAATGATATTTTGGTTCAGCGCCTTGAGTTGTTTTACTAAAATAAGCCACGACTCGTCTCTTTTTATTTTCATGTATTTGTAACAAAACTGCACCGTAACCTATTGAACTAGCATCCGTGTGTAGCTCAGTTTGTAATTCCGGATCGAAAATGGAAAGCACGGGCTCATTTGTAAGACATTTTATTAAATATTTTCGCGAAATTTCTTGTTCTTCCCCCCATTCAAATTTAATTGTATTGCGAAGTAATTTGGCTATAGGTGCAGTTTTGGATGCATAATTAGGAATATATCGGCGAAAATATCCCGCTAAACCTAGTAATTGTCGAACCTGCTTCACGTTCGTAGGTACAGGAGAATCAATCAAAACTTTAATTTTTTGTTCGCTCGGTCTAACCTGACCTTCAGAAATAATTCGACCTAAATACTCAACTTCTGTAGCTACGAACTTACTTTTTTTAAGGTTTATTGAAAAGCCCGCGGAGGTAAGAGTAAATAAAACTTCACGCACGTTTTTGATTGCCTCCTCTACACTAGACCCCAAAACTAGTACATCATCTATATAACAAATAGCCTTACCAGATTCAATAAGGGCTTTTAAAGTGTTCGTAATTATACGTTGGTATACTACGGGGGCGTTTGCAAGGCCAAAAGGCATTTTCAAAAATTCAAAATGGCCTTCTGGGGTTACAAAGGCGGTTTTCGGTATAGAATCGCTATCCAAAACTATTTGATAAAAGCCTGTTGCCATATCAAGACAACTAAAATATTTAGATTTACCTAAGCGGTCAATATGGTCCTCTATCAAAGGCAAAGGATAGCGATCCTTAACCGTAATTGCATTTAACGCACGGTAATCTACACACATGCGATCATTACCGTCCTTCTTTTTTACAAGAATGATGGGACTAGCATAAGGAGATTCTGATTCGCGAATAATTTTTTTATCGAGTAAGTCTTTAATTATTTCACGAACCTTTGACTTTTCTTCAATTGAGAGTCTGTATGGTCTATAACAAATAGGTTGGTCACTAGTCAGTTTAATTTGCATACAACCGGTCGTAACTGAACTTAAAGCAGTACCAGTAATTAAAAAATCCTTAAATTCTCTCACAACTGACAGCAATTTTTGACGATCATTTCCTTGAAAAGGAGTATTAATTTCTAATTGTTCATCGGAATTGACTAGCATGACACGTGAACTATAATCTTTAATGATTCGTTGACCATTATTTGTACGAATATACGTAACGCCATCTCGATTTAATACATCTGTCCCTATCAATACAGTCACATTCATACAGTTCTGTGGTACAACAAAATAATCTATTTCTAAAGATATTTCACAAAACTCTACAATTAGAGTAACATAAGTATTACATTCGATGTTCTGGCTACCTATACCACGTAAAATTTGATGTGTAGATATCTAATATTGAACATCGAAAATATTTTAAAATAGATTCCGAAATCAATGGAACACGAGAACCACTATCAAATATCTATCAATACATCAATAGGTATGCCCTATATAACTGCGGTCATTACATCATAATCTATAGATTTTTTTAAATTCAAAACATAAATTAACGTTATTCATATTACGTTCTTCCGAACCTTGTTTAATAAAACAAATTGATACATCATGCCCTGGTTTTTTGCAAAATGAAAATAGTTCGTTTGACTTTGTTGCTTTGTGATCTGTAGGTATGTTGAGTTTACGCGTTTTGGGACAAAGGCGTTGGGGGTGACCCATATTGCCACAAATGTAACATTTGATATCTCGGAAGTTATTACTGTGCTGACGCTTACGTAAATTATCATACGGTTTTTTTTTACCCAATCTTACTGTACGTTTAGGAATACTTGTACTTGGTTTCGTATAAATAGAGAAAAATTCAACTAAATATTTAGGTTTTAAGTGAGCATTAGTTTAAGTGAGCATTAGCCGCGGCACGAATTTGTAGGTTGGTTATTCCACGTATTATTATTGCAACGGTTAAATCTTTGCTTAGGCCTTTAACAATGTTAAGACGTAATAAAGAACGCCGGGCGTATTCCGCGTATGTACTATATTTATCAAAATTGGTACACATGACATCAAATAAAATGTTAGCGATATCGATTCTCTTTGTGCATAATGGTTTAAATTCTATTCTAAAGTTGGATCACGTACGCTCGTTAGCCACCCAGTCAATTAACCAACTAGCCGCATCTTCGCAAACAATTCGGGAAAGGCACTCATTGTTGTTTTATTTTATATTGGGTGTAGAAATAAGACGACAACATGCTGATGATACGACATCTTTTACAAAGATCTTTTATTCTTATATTGTTGGATGAGTGTTGCCACTCACAGATTACAAATAGATAGATATTAGATATTCTTAGACATAGATATTGAATATCACAACAATTGTCATTCCAATTAATGATTTCGCGAGCCCTTACAACCTCCTCGCACTAAGAATCGATATCGTGTAAATTGGGATCGAAATTTGAAATGTAATAATGGTTTGATCTGACTGATTTGGTTACGTTTACGTTACGTTGAACGTGCAGTTTTTTGCCACGTCATTGTTTTTAATCATCTCAATTAACACGCGACGCGGTATTTGCATCCGCACTAAACTACAATTATTTAACCGTAACTATTAATATAATGTACATTACGAATACACTTTTATTGTTTTTAACTCACTTTGCGGAATTCCATGTTAACTTAAATTTGAAAATTATTTTGATTCGCGAGCGATTTCTATCCTTTTCTTGCAATGTCTTTGATTAAGCAATCTTTAAACGCTAAATTTGAAGTATGTGCTATGCAATAATGGTTTATTTTATTTAAATAATCTTTAACGGCTTTTTTCATGCTCTATGCATTATCAGTGAAGATTGTGACGACCTTATCAAATATCTGCCATTCCATAAGTATTGTTTTCAACGAATTAGCAATATTTAGTGATGTATGATTTTCTAATATAGTAGTTCAGAGGTTGAAAAAACTACCGAATTCAATGTTCCTTGTCTTACAAAAGGGGTAGTCATACTGATAAAACTTTTTTGGCTATCCGAACTCCATATGTCCGTTGTTATAGTGATATCTGCAACCTCTTTTAACTTGTCTTTAACTTCACTATTGCATACTTTATACTTCTCTTCCAGACTTTGAGTGACTTTTTTTCAGGATGGTAATTCATAATCTCGATTATGAATTACTGGCTAAATTTTGGGTTTTAAATAGTAGAAACCTTGCTAGGAAAACTGTATGCAATTGTATTACATGTTGTCGTTTTTCAGGAAGAGTTAAACAACCTATAATGGCCAGCCCTCCTAAACAACGGTTGCATGCTGACTTTCTCTCAATCAACACAGCGGTAGATTATGCAGGACCCATCATGATACTGAATCGAAAAGGTAGAGGTAGTCATTTAGTACAGGCATACATATGTATATTTGTATGTTTGACTGACAAAGCAGTAAACAGTTTAAAAGTTTTTTGCAAAGTTTTATTAAAAAGAAAAAAAATATATAATTTAAACGAATTCAAATTCAAGTAAAATTAACTTCTTAAGAAAAATACACTATTAAAGCATCAGTCTTAGTATTCATCTTTAGCAAACTTTAGCAAATAAAAGTCTATAAAAATCACATAGGTAAGTAATCTAACACTTTTTGGATATGATAATTTAAGCAGTGTAATTTTATTGATATACTACACACCAAAATAAAAAAATAGTAAAAACTTGTGTTTTTCGATATAACACATAACATAAAAGTAATTGCAATTTTTTTGGATATTAAAAAATACCTACAACTTAATATAAAAACCTTAAATGTAGCTATTTTCTTTTACATAGTCAACACAATTAAAAATATTATAATCCAAAGAATTTGAGTTAATATCATTATTATGACACTTTTCCGACTCAGAAACACTCACGTGATGTTTCAGAGTCTGAACAGCGTCAGTCTCATAATGATCTCTTATTGCTTCCAACTCTGAAGATTCAATAAAGTCCTGGTATATACCAGAAGAGTTAGCCTCACTACCTGATATTTTATATATATTTACCATTTCCTCAATTTTAATATTCGTGTCCAAATACACCTTATTGTCTGGTTTTATGTCCGATAATATTGTAACATTGGTACTAATAACCGAATAATATAAAACCGAATAATATAATAAGCCGAATTATATAAAACCGAATGTTTTTTTTCTGGGATTAAGCAGTACGTTACTTATTATTTTAACTTTCGGTTCGTTATTGGTATTTTTAGCTGCTCTCATTGGTTTTGTATCAGGATTGGTTTGTACATTATTATTTTCATTATTCTCTTTATATGCAACATTAGGGTGATTGGGGTCTTTGCACAGTAATTCACCAATAAATTTTGTATGTTTACAGGTGCTTACGCAGGAAAAACAGCTGGCCTCTCTAAATATTAAACTTTCAGTTTCTTTTTGCCACAGCACCTGGTGGACCCTCATTGTACCTTTTAAGCTTAACAGTTTTTCTGAAGGTATTAAAAGATCTTTTTCTATTATATGATATTCATCAATAGTAGCCATGTTTATGTTCTATGTCTTTTCTTTGACTATTCTCAAAAAGTCCTCTATTGTAGCAACATCATTGCCTTGTGCTACAGCAGCATCAGCAATACGCTTAACTACTGCTCCTACCCCATCAGCTGCACCTTTTCCATAAGAAGACTCAGTGTAGTTCCAAGTAATGCGTTTTAATCTATTGAAATACCAATTTAATTTACTGATGACATAAAACATAGTTTTATTTCTATATTGGCTACTTGGGGAATCAGATAAAAAGTGAAGAGTAGTATTGTTGGAGTATTGTTATTAGCCAATTTAACAAATTCTAGTAGCGGTATAAGATGAGCCCATACCGCAGCAGAGTCATGACGTAGATTTTCACTTACTGTGAAAAATGATTTGTTAGTGAAGTTACCTTATCTATGAAATAGACGACAGCAGTATGTAGTGAGAGCTCTTGCCTGCTTCCCCCAAAATGAAAAGCCTAAACTTCAGACTCATATTTTAAAGCATCAAAAGTCTATGTGAATGATACCTTCGTTATCCTTAAGATTTTCCCTTAAACGCCTCATTGCACTAAATTGCCATCTGCGCAGTCCTTCATGTTTTAGAAACTTTGGAATCATCTGTTCTAACAGGTCAACAGCTTCTTTAGGGTTAGTTTTTATTTTTGTTTTTGATATTATTCTTTTATTTTTCTTTATGCCTTGGGATTCATAACTGGTTGTAGAATTTTGCCATTGTTTAAATGCTATTAGGTCCTTATTATCAAATTCTTCATAGCAAATGGTTTTGTGTACACACAAGTTACAATGCTCAATAAGACATTTATTTTTTCCACAACAGAGAAAATTGATTACGTCATTGATGGTGGCGCGTTTCATAATTCTTCTTTTGTGCAGAGCCTGAATCAATAGTTCCATATTTGCATGCATTTTACAAACACATGTATAGTGGGTGATAGACGTACGAGCAAGTACGCGTACTTATGGCTCGACGACCTTTTTCGATAGTGTGTCACCGTAAGTACGCGTACTTTAAAACCGTCGCGCAAAATCGTCGGCGATCTAACCTGTTTGAAATCTTGCTCGTAGCTCGTCGTGGCTCGTACGTGTGGCAGCACTGCGAGCCGCGAGCCGCCATTTTTTTTGACAGTTCGTGGACGCGCACGCTTGTCAGTCGTGTTTACAGATTTAAATTCCAAGTTTTGTTTATTTTTTTTCTGTTTAGTTTAGTTTCTGTTCTCAAAATGAGTGATTTTCGAACCTATTCCCACGAACTGCTTACCGAATTTATAGAAGCTTTCCGAAATAACCCATGTCTTTGGAAAATAAGAGGAAACGATTACAAAGATAAAAATATGAAGCTTCAAGCATATAATAATTTATTAGAAATTATACGGAAGGTGGAAAGAGACGCTACGATTGAGAACGTCAAGAAAAAAATTAATTCATTAAGGGCTGGATTCCGAAAAGAACATAAAAAAGTGCAAGATAGCAAGAAGACTGGTTCAGGAACTGACCAGATATACGTGCCAAAATTATGGTACTACAGTCAGCTTGAATTTCTTAATGATCAAGACCAAGGTAAGTTAAATTATTTATTTAAATCTCTCTATACACTAATTATATGTGTATGCGTATCCTTTGTTAGGTCTGTGTCTGAATTAGGTAGGCCCCTAAAATAAGAGTACCTAGCAGTGTTGTTTCATTACAATAATGATATAGTGATGTCGTACATTAAAACAAAAAGTAAATTTATAGTGTTTTTATTTAATTACAGGTGAACAATCAATTGACAATATGGACAGCGGCGAACAGGAGACAGCTATTAATAATGAAAATACTTTTGATGCTGAGCATAGTGAAAATGATATTCAGGTAAAAATATTATTATTATAACATTCTTTGTTGCCATGACACGGCACCACTAGTATTAAAGTAGGTTTCATACTTTTCTCTGACAATTTTTGCATTTTGAGTAGGATTACGACCATGTGTTTGTTGTAGTGGCTGAAATTCACCATTTTGTGGTCCCAGTCCCAATTCAATAGTTCCATTTTCACGATTTTCACTATCAATGTACTGATGTGGACTGTAAGTTTGTCTTGCTTTTTTCCTTAAAAAATTGTGCAATACACAACATGCCAAAACTATTTTGTTAATATTGTGCACACTGATATTTATAGGCGAACGAAAAATGTGGAATCTTCCTGCCAAAATTCCAAAAACATTCTCTATAATTCTTCTAGCCCTGCATACTCTATAATTATATATCCTCTTACTTGAGCTAGCCTGCGATTGCTTTTGTGGATATGGTTTCATAAAATCTGTCCTTAAAGGAAAAGCCTCATCACCAATAAATACATAAGGCAACTCTTCTGAATGTCCGCTTGGTTTTCTAGGGCTAGGAAGATTTAAACGCTTGGAATTCAATTTTTGAAAGAATTTAGTTTTTTGTAATACACCTCCATCAGAAATACGTCCATTTGTTCCAATATCTACATAAATAAATTCATAATTTGCATTTGCAATTCCCATAAGTACAATACTATGATACCCTTTATAATTAAAGAAAAGTGAGCCTGCTCCGGCAGGTGGGACTATAGCTACATGTTTCCCATCGACAGCTCCTAAGCAATTTGGAAATTGCCATCGAGTCTCAAACTCTTCAGCAATTGCTATCCATTCTTCTTCTGAGGTCGGAAACTGTAACAAAAAAATATAAATTATAATAAAATATAAATTTAGTAAAATAATGTCATTTTTATTTACAGAGTGCGAGCTACAATGTGCCTTCACCTGCAACATCTGTTGCTTCATCTACACGTCGTAAACGACAGGGCAATGACGCCATTGAACATACAATATCGTTAATAGGGAAAAGGTTACAAAACCCCGATGATGAATATGATGCAATTGGAAAAAATATCGCAGTGAAACTCCGCAATATGACTGCTATTCAACAAGGCATAGCGGAGAAGCTCATCAATGAAGTAATATTTTTGGGACGGTTTGAAAGATTAACTTTTAATACAACTATTCATAATCCAGTTCCACTAAAGGTATCTCAAAGATCATTGATACGCATGCCAGCTGTTCCAGTCCAGATGCAAGAAACACGAGCATTTAACTTGACACAAAACTCTCAAACTATTAGTATCCCGGACTCCCTGGTTGAATATTTAGACTTTAATAATAATAAATAAAAACACTATGTTACATTTTTATATGAACAAGAGTAAATTAATATTTGTTAAGCGTTTATGTTAATGTGCCATAATTAAATAAAGTCTGATTTTTTGTACTAAGTTATTTTATTTATAAAGTAGGTAATAAATTATACATACCTTCAAATATGTTTTCAGTGCAGAGTAGATTGCATCACATGTCTCAGGGATTATGTACCCCAATGACTGTCTTGATATCGCTGACGAATACATTAAATCTTTATATGTTCCACCACTTATCAAAAATCGTAATGTTGCACTTAAACGTTCATGCGGTGAAATTGCTTCTCTCATGCAAGTATCCTGTTTAGCTATAATTGGTGTAACTAAACGCAAAATTTCTTCATACACTGGCTCAGGCATTCTGAAATAATTATGGAAATCTTCCTTTTCATCATGTAACTCTCTTACTAAATTCACATGTGATAAACGCTCTCTTTTCGTTAGCCATTTCTTTACCCACACTTTTCGAC
>DVTA01000157.1:0-11558 GCA_018233265.1 Junonia stemosa | reverse complement strand
GGTACGTAATGCGTTGTTGTTATACGGCCCCATAACGCAACGTTTTACAAGACCCTCCCCTCTCCCAAACTGCGTTTCGTAATACTTGAATGAACCCCTAATAAGATGAATGAGAGAATACATTCCCCAAAGAAATTGAAAGGTACGAACGTTTGTATGGAACTATGGACAAATGATTCCCGAGATATTAGCTAAAGATGTTTGTTGATGGGAAATCCCGGCACAAGTCTAGTTTCATATTAATGAGTAATGCGTATGTGTGCCAATTTCACGCACACGTGTATCGCGGCCGCAACGGATGCGGGTATTTTGGACGATATGCTTTCCAATTGCTATGAGATATTGCTGTGTCTTGGAATTACGAAAACACAAGTACGCGTTTTATTTTCTTCGTCTTTTGTGTTGTTTTGATAATAAATGAGGATTTTGTATTTTGGGAAACACTAAAAACTATACATACAATTGATATTATTATATACTGGTAAGGAGTCTGCCTGCCTGACTTGAAATTACGGAATAAATGTACTGTCGTAGTTATAAAAAGGATAGATTTACACGTAATTATAATTGTTTTCTTATATCAAAACACAATAGTATTTAATATTGTCTTCATCGTACTTCCCTCAACAAGAACCTTAATGTTGTAATTCTTAAGTAATTATCTTATTGAGATTATTCGAAGTAATAAACATAAATTATAATATAGTAATGCTCTAAGTTAAAAAAAAGATCACAAATAATTTCGACGGTTGAAAGGCTATTTGGTCTAAGCGCCATTTTTTTGACATACATATTTTTATAGATATTTGGATAGAGAACAATTTGCTGATACCAAATATGTATAAAAATGTATATGTCAAAAAAATGGCGCTTAGACCAAATAGCCTTTCAACCGTCGATTTCATTTTTGCCCATATGTATGCATATGCTTGGATATATAATTTCCTTTGTCATTAAATTTAAATAATACTAAAATAATATTACCCCACCTATGTCACTGCCGTAGTTCAAGGTGAGGTCCATTAGCTAGACGAGACGAAATAGCCGTCGAATCGATACGATACGGGTCACTTACGAACTGGCACTGTGCTTTGTTACCTAATTACCGAATTTGACGTCAATTCGTGTTCCGGCTGAAGTAAATAAACAAAAAAGATTCAATTAACGAAAGTCTTTGTCTAGTCTTTGTCAGGAAAATAACGGAAGAAACCTTTTTTAGGTATTATAAGTTATAACCTAAACAATGGTGTCGTCAAAATGTAATCTGGGATTCAAGCAAAGTTAATTGCAACTCTAATTGACATTTTTAACTTTATTCTCATTTATATTGAGGCATTAGGGTAGTATAGCAGTCAGATATCTATGAAGTTTTATTACGATTGCATGATGGTGGATTATTTTGGTAGGTATTTACGGATTTTTTTTTTGCTAACGGCAAATAAATCAACATAGTCAGCCAATTGCAGAGACCACTGCGCTAATCCGTATTATAAGATTTATTTCAAACCCGTGGAGATTTATCTTCCACAATTTTGCCATTGATGGAAAAATCATTATCGCGCGAGAACGTTAGGAATTACAGTAGAACGCCGATTATCCGAATTAATTGGGACCGGGATCGATTCGGATAATCGAATATTCGGATAATCAGACATATACTGATAATTAAGAAAAACGAACTGTCACACATTTAACTTTTTTAATTCAACTAACACAGTTCTACAATAACACTCACTTGAACATTTCGATCAGAGAAGTTGCAGTCACATCTGGTTTTAATAAAAAGTCAAAATAATAACAAAGGCACAGAGAAACAAAAACAGTAGGTATATTAATTACTCTTAGAACAGATTCAGTTAATCGGCGTTCGGATCATCGTCGTTTTACTGTAGAAGGTATATATTGCACCTTCACTTATCGAAGACTTTTCCACATGATTTACTTTTTTGTTTCTACTGAGATTTTGCGTAAGTTCCATATGACTGCAGTCCTTATGACGCAACATCCTGCATTCCAAGTTCCGATTTTATAGTCTAGAAGTTTCAGTGCGCATCTATTTTAGTGTTCTCGGTACATTAGTGGATAAATACAGAGATAAGGTTATCTAATCGAAAAAGTTTATTGAACCTTTCTAAAAATAAAAATATCTCTCGTTTTCTCTTCTTTTCTTTCATTTGTTTTTTAGTCAGACATGCATATTGGGATATATCTAATATGATATCAAGTAAGATGGTATAATCTCTGGTCGATATGCTGCATTGCATTTCGGAACGAATTTAGAAAATTTTAGTCTATACCAAGATTTTTAATTCGAGTCAGTACAGGCGCGGATCCAAGGGGGGGGCAATGGGGGCAATTGCCCCCCCCTGAACCTCAATTATCAAACTAATTTTTCACACCGAAATGAATAAATATTTGTTGGGACGTACATACTCGTACGTATCACTTCTATGTTATTATAATTGTTGTCTAATATCGTTTTCGATGTGATTCTCAACCAAGTCAAAGGCCCCTCTTCCCCAAAATGACATAAACCATTAAAAAGAACACTTATTTTTGGTGAAATGTTTGAGTTTTTTGTAGGGGCATAAGTATCACTTCGATGTGATCATCGTTGATGCTTGATATCGCTATCAGTACGATTCTCGACCGAGGCAATTGCCCCCCTTTCTTTAAAACATTACGAAAACATTTATACCGAAATATTTAAATTGTTGTAGGGGCATAAATATCACTTCGACTAGATCATCTTTGATGCTTCATATCGCTATCAATACGATTCTTGGCCGAGGCAATTGCCCCCCTTTCCCTAAAAGATTTAGACTTATTTATACCGAAAAATTTAAATTTTTGTAGGGGTATAAGTATCACCTCGACGTGATCATCTTTGATCCTTTTCATTCTCATTCTATCATTTTAAATATAATTCTCGGCCGAGGCAATTGCACCCCTTTCCTTAAACATTACGAAAACACTTATTATACCGAAATGTCTATATGTTTATAGTGGCATAAGTACCACGACTCTCGGCCGAGGAAATTGCCCCCCTTTCCCTAAAACGTTACGAAAACACTTTTCAAATTTTTCGGGGACACATAAGTCACTTCGATGTGACCATCTATGGAGACACTGCGATGATGGTCCCTCAAGCTGTCGAATCGCAGCGAAGGGGTCTCATGACGTGTTGCGCCCGTCTCCGTGGATATCGGTACGCGCAAAAACGCATCTTGAGTGCGATCTTGCCGGCCTTCGAGGCCTGGATGCGGAGGAAGCGACGAGTGACCTTCCGACTTACACAGGTGCTGACCGATCACGGTTGTTTTGGAGAGTACCTGTGTAAGATCGGACGCGAGGCGACGGCGGTTTGCCACCACTGTGGGCCGGACCAAGACACTGCCCAGCACACGCTACAGGCGTGTCCCGCATGGACCGCGGAGAAACAGATCTTCGTCAGGAAATCTGGCGAAATCTCTAGGCGATGCTACGCAAAACATCAGCGTGGGAGGCCGTAGTCTCCTTTTGTGTGACCGTCATGGTCTAGAAGCGGAGCGAGTTTAGGAGACGGCCGATCCCACCCAATGGAGACGACCGGCGGTTCGTCTTCCCGGCCTCCATTGCCCATTGCCCGGGCGGAATAATAGGGCAGTCCCTCGGGCCGTGGATCCGTGAGATGGAGGTCTTACGCAGCCGTTTTATACTGTCGAGAGAAAGATGGCAGTCCGGTTATGGCCCCTAATTACCGATGTACGCAACAGCGAGGGATATGGGGAGGGCGAGACCATTCTTCGCCCCTCTGAGACGTGCTCTGCCGGCCACGAGCGGAGCAATGCACGGGAGGGTCGGCAGACGTGCTGTGAAAGCGGCTGTGAAAGAGGCTATCTCAAAGCCACCGCCATGTTCGCAGCCTCGACCCCATAGTTTAAAAACATGATGATATTCTTCAGCAACATATCAACGCTATCGGCGGGCGCTTCGAACAACAGGTGGTCGACGAAAATTGTATAACTAATTAATTAGCTGTGAGTGGCATGTCTGAGTGTCCGACATTTGTACCCTTGGCCTCGAAGGAGAAGGTGAGAAACGTCAGAGAAGAGAGTCGAACTTTAAGGGACTCCTAGAGCGTAATGTCATCTTTACAATCTCTCGATACTAGTTCTTGGCCCTGCAACAAGCTACATAAGGACTCGACAGGGATTTGTGGGGCACTCGTACCGAATTGTTGCCCCCAGGTCTACCCAGAAGGGTAATAGATTCAGTGTTCCCGTTATCTGGTTACTTACCACTGTTCTGTGGTTCGATGAATTGAGCTGAAGGCTATGGAACGCTTAGCTCACAGATTATTAGGGTCACGGTGACCATTTTAAACAAAACTCCTAGTTACTAGCTCCCATTACCGAAAAGGTAGTCAATGTAGTACCGATGTACGATGCACACGCTACTACCTTATTTCGGAGAAGGAAGTTTGCCACCCTTATACCGATCTCATCGGTTGACTAAAAATTAAGATCTTGAGTCTGCAGCAGAGAGGAGTCATTAGTATCTTGTTGGGAATTCTCGTTCGTCTTCAAAAGTGACGTTACTATTTTTTTAAATGGGTGGAGCCAATCTAGGAGACGCTTGTCAAGAAGATCAGGCAAAATTTCTTGTTAGGAACGATTTTTCGACGACAGTCAGCAGAAAATCTGTATGGGGAACCGAATTCATCTTCTTTGATAGTGTCATGTCCCAGGATATATAGTAGAGCCGACGGAACATCTTCTCGGCATCTTAAGCCACCAACATCCGGGACATAATTAATAGAATAGAATGTGTCCTATGGTCGTGAGTGCGTGAGTTGGTCTAGCACTTTCGTTCGATACGGCCTTGAGGACAATAGCAGTCAGGGTGTCCTCTGATTTCCAAACGCATCAGCGTGCGGAACGAAGAGAGCAGTACTGTACTCGTGGCTAGTAGTCTCAAGAATGCCTTCTTGACTAGAATGGAGCTGCGCATAGAAGAGAGCGTAAGCACATGCGAAAGCGATCTTTCGTCTCTCTATTTTCGTGCAGATGATATCCATCGTAGAAGTTATTGGAAGAATAAATTACCCAAGTACAACATAATCCAATTTTTTTCTCAAAATAAACGGATATTTATCGAATTACCTTATGGTAAGGTAACAGAATAAAACATATATACTCGGACATACATAAATATATAAAAATATACACACATACATAAATATATACTAACCTATATAAATACATACATACATGTATACAAAATAATAACCCCCTTTTTGGCTTCGCCTTTTTCGGGTAAGTAATGCCCCCCCCTGAACAAATTTCTGGATCCGCGCCTGTCTGGAATATTGGTGATTAATAGATTCCCTATCGGTGACTCGCAGAACTAACGTAAGACAGATACTGTCAAGTGTCAAGTTTCAGATACTTTTTAAACATGGATTAAATATTGATTCAAAGCCACTAAATTAAGAATTAACTAACTAAATATGGAATCGGATTACTTTCCAGGTACTACAAAATAATCAATAACGTCTGTAAGTTATCAAAAATCAAAAATAATATCAATACTTTTTTTAGATCTCAATCTATTTTGTCCAACAACGAAATCATTTCGCAAATTGTCTTAAAAACAATCAAATGATAAACTCAAGATGTTTCCCACATATTTGTTCGAAAAGTACCTGTCAATTCTGCCGTATACCTACTAGTTCCGCAAACCGCCGCTAGGGAAATTTAATCGCCACCAATAGTTTTAGGCGACTTTAATGCCAAACTAGGTCAAAGACAAACATCAGTTGACGCCAATATTCTGGGTCCACATGGTTCAGGCGATCGAAATAAACGCGGCACTCGCCTCATACATCATTATTTAAACTTCAAATAAATGCATTGTAAAAGATATTCAAGTTTTAAATAGATTCAAAAATTATTCAGATCATAGACCGGTTAAAGCTATCATAAAATTAAATAGTAAAGTTCATCGCGAAAACCTATTTGCCAATAAAATAAAACGCCTAAATAAAATTACTTTAATAAATAACCAAGAACAATTCAATTTAGAGTTAAAAATAACTTCGAACTTTTAAACATACAATGCACAAACGTTCAAGAACAATACAATAATATAGTCAAAAGCGAACAGAAAGCCAGAAAATAAAATCAAGTAATAAAAAGGAAGCTTTCACTCTAACATCATTTTATTGTACAAAAAGGCAGAAAATCGGATATAAACAACTACATTGAAAACCGCATATCAGGTCAACTGGACAAGTAGCAGCCCCCCGAGCAAGCCGATTTTCGTCGTGGACTTCCTACGACAGATCATCTCCACTCAAACAACCAATTGATTGAAAAACATATCAAATACAAAATTCCCGTTTACCTCGCCTTTGTTGATTTCACGAAACCTTTTGATAGTATTAATCATCAATCCATATTTGACGCGCTAAGAGTTCAGAATAAAAATCCAAAACATATAAACCTCCTTGAAATCATATATTTCCCTAGCACAGCTTCAATAAAATTTCAATCACTAACCAAGTGATTGAAATCGTTCTAAATAAATAGAGTTGTCAAAAAAGGGGACCCCCTGTCCCCAAAATTATTCACAAGCGTCCTTGAAGAAATTTTCAAAAAGCTGGCGGCTAAATGGAAGGATAAGGGAATCTACGTCGTTGGCGTAAGAAGGTTAATAAACCTTCGTTTTGCAGCCAACATCGTCCTGTTTTCCTCTTCAGCCAAAGAGCTACAACTGATGCTGCAAGACCTTAGCACTGCAAGCCTTGAGATTGGACTTCGGACGAATATGTCAAAGACCAAGCTCATGACAAACCATACTAAACACCGCGTAACGGTTGATGGCGAAGAAATGCAATATGTCCATGAATACATCTGCTTGAGGAGAAGAGTCTCCTTCTAAGCTAGACAAGATCAGGAAATTACGGGACGAACACAAAACGCTTGGGAAAGTTTTTGGTCCATGAAGGAATTTATGAAAGGTGACCTTCCAATCTCAATTAAAAGAAAAATCATGGACATGTGCATACTTCCCATCTTAACATACGGCGCACAAACATGGTCTCTAACGAAAGCCCAGCAGTCCAAACTTAAGGTCTGCCAAAGAGCGATGGAGCGCAGCGTTCTAAATGTGAAATAATTAGACCACGTTCGGAACTATGACCTACACTCCAAAACACAAAAGAACTAGGCTGGCCACATCAGCCGTATGCCAGACAAGCATTGGGCCAATATCACCACTAAGTGGATACCCAATGCGTCGAGGCCGCCTGGTAGGTCCCGGACAAGATGGCGCAACGAATTGGACGTTTTCAACAAACAGTGGAGACAGCTCAAGACCGCGAAAAGTGGAAAATTCGAGGGGAGGCCTTTGCCCAGCAGTTGGAAACTTAAGGCTAGCAACAACAACATTCTGCTAACAATACATCTCTATATAATGTGTAACTCAGTGATAATGTTCCTAGTATTCTAATAGCAAAAGAATTATCGAAATCGGTCCAGTAGCTTTTAAATTTTTTTGTTACACATATACCTCATACTTTTTTTTTTGTTGACGCAGGATAAATCTTCATAGATACCCGATTCCTGGAGGGGAGACCAGGTTATGTGAGATTGCACTCACTAAAACCCCCTGCGATGGCCGCCACAGCACGGAAAACGGAGAGGCTACGGGATCGCTTTTGCAGCACGTCCGCGGCCTCTCCCGTGCGAATATACCTCATACTTAATAATAAAATAAGGTAAAGATTGTACAGATACATTTAAAAGTCTCGATTGGGATTACAACAAAGTGTTTTTGTACATTATTAGCACAATATAAAAATAATAACAATAACCTTGTCCGAATTTCACGCATTGTTAACTCATATCTATCACGATTACTTAAAAGTGATAGCGACCAAATTGTCGAAAACATATTGTAAGATTGCGTGCACAATATACAATATTTCGTCATACTTAGATAATCACATGGGTAACGCTGAGCCATACTTAAATCGGTAAATTATTCGTCATACCGCTCTCCCCGCCCCTTTTTTCCTTACGATTTTACAAATTTACTCTACTTCAATACAAACAAATCTACCTTGAACGAGACAACAAAATATAATCATCAAATATCAGTTTAATGTATTGTGATTATTGATAAGATTTCAGCTTATAATTCAGTTCAATAGGAATCTGTTAGAAGTATGGTTGTTGTGTCAATCAGTCAGGGAAAGTTAAAAGGTGGTGTGACGGAAACTGACAATGGTGTAACGTATTATGAGTTCCTGGGAGTTCCATACGCGAAACCTCCGGTTGGAAACTTGAGATTTAGGGTGAGTAAATATTGTGTAATCTTAACTAATCACGTTACATAAATATAGGTGTCTGATAAGAACATAATATTATGTATGAGCAATAAATGAATACAGTATACTCTTTATGTCATTAGTGCACCTGCTTAGTTATAATTTCATTATGAAATCAGAAATCCTTAGCATGATTTTTTCATTTCTAATTATAAATAAACAATGTAGCAGACAGAGACTTTAAATGAAACGTAGGTATGTATGAATGTATTTTATTCCGTACGTATTGAAATATACATTACATCGTCGTTTAATAACAGTTGTTAAGATAATTTAATTGATTTTTGACCTTGAGCAATTGATCTTCTTAGTGCTAATGTTTCATAAAAAACTACACGGATAAAAAACACTTATTGTTATTAATGTTATGGAATGCTTAGATAAAGCGATTATTTTTATTCATAAAACTTTAATAGTACATATATTATAACTAAGCGAAGAAAACAGAACATTTTTATAAATATCTTATTTTTCTAATGGCATTTACACCTAAACAATCCAACTCCAACCTATTAAAATTTACAAGCAAACAAAATGTTATCTAAATCAGTCCAGCCGTGCAGGAGCTAGGTAACACACATCCCAATCAAATATTTTTATCTATGACAAATATATTTAAATTATCGATAGTCTCAATTAAAAATTATTTGGCATTTTTTTTGTATATTACAGAATCCTCAACCTCCAGAACCATGGGATAATGAAAGAGATGCGACTGCTACTAGTGAAAACAATATTTGTTGTCAGTTAAACATAATGGCAGGAAAACAAATAGGTAGCGAGGACTGTCTCTACCTTAATGTGTACACTCCAAAGTTACCTGACTCTAATACAGATCCACTACCAGTAATGGTATACATTCATGGAGGCGGTTTCGTTTATACCAATGGCATAATGAAGCAAGAATTGGGTCCAGACTATTTAATTGATAACAAT
Organism: Junonia stemosa; assembly: GCA_018233265.1. Taxonomy (NCBI): domain Eukaryota; kingdom Metazoa; phylum Arthropoda; class Insecta; order Lepidoptera; family Nymphalidae; genus Junonia; species Junonia stemosa. Next base: position 2,248 of record DVTA01000157.1, on the reverse strand, counting down.
GTTATTGTAGTAACTATTAATTATAGATTAGGAGTGCTTGGGTTTTTGTCGTTGGACATTCCCGAAGCCACGGGCAATATGGGCTTGAAAGATCAAGTACAAGCTCTTAAATGGGTTCAAACTAACATCAACAGATTTGGAGGAGATCCAAACAACGTAACGATTTTCGGGATAAGCGCCGGATCAGCTTCAGTCGAGTATCATCTTATATCACCGTTATCGAAAGGACTTTTTCATAAAGCGATTCTTCAGTCAGGATCCACCCTCAATCACTGGGCAATCAACTATGAACCAAAAAAAGTAATAGACAAACTTTTAGAAAATATGGGATATAACGGACCTACTCAAGATAGTCTTGCTATATACGAATTTCTTATTAAAAGTCCTGTTAATGTCCTTGTAGATGCAGGTTATAAAGATATCGAAAAATTAAGTACCAATAGAATTTCTTTTGGATTTGTACCCGTTATTGAAAAAGACTTTGGTAATAATGAAGCAATGATAACTGATAATCCATACAAATTATTTAAAGAGGGTAGATTTCATCACGTTCCTGTTATCAAAGGATTTTGTAACAAGGAAGGTTATTTGACCAGAGTCTTAAAGCCTCATCTTACCGTCGGTGTAACTGAAAACAAGAATTTTGCTGACCACTGGGCATATGAAATTGACTCAAGTGACAAAAAAAAGTTTAACATGAAGTTTTTAGAGGCGTATTCAGGATATCAACACCCAGAGGACGAAAAAAACCGCAAGGGGATAGATTTCTTTAGTAATATTGATTTTGTAGCGGGTGTTATAGTTAGCGGAGAAATTATGGCCAGTAAAAGTGTTGCCGTATACCTATACGAATTTGCATACGAAGGAAAAATCAACTTTTTCAAAAATTACTTCGGGATGGCGGAAAAGGGTGCAGCTCACGGTGATGACACAAGTTATGTATTCAAAGTTCCTTTTTCTAAATTAGCTGAGGCAAAGGACGAAGAAGTAAGAGCAAATATTTGCAAGATGTGGACAACTTTTGCCAAAACAGGGTTTGTATTATTTTTGTTTTACATTATATTATAAACACAAAAAGATTCAAATAACATTATATAGTATTAACATGATAATATGATAGGTTTCGTAAAAACTGCGTTTTATTATTCAAATACTTATATCTTATAGACAAAATAGTGGCCTACACAGGAGTTTTCCTAATCTTTCCAACCTCGTGGTCCGAACCAAGAGGAAAAGGTTAGGAATATTTCGAAAAAAAAAATTTCCATGTAGTCCAACTAGTAGCGCAAAAGTTTCAAAAATTTAAATTTTTAGTAAACCTCAGTCTCCACGATCACTGTAAAGTACTATTCGAAACATTGGAAAACGAAAAAAAATAATATACGCGATTTATATTCGTTTAAAATATTTTCATTTCAATGTGTCATAAATAACCTTTCTTAATTTAAATGTTTTGCTTTTATTACTGTACTAGCTGTCCCGCGCAATTTCACATGCATTTATATAACTAAAAAAATGGTTATATATATTTTGTATAAGACATTTTTTATTTAACTACTTACCGCATTGAAAGTTATTTAGTACTCATTGACGAAAAGGAAACACCCGCATAACGGTTGTCAAAATCCTTTTATTTCCTTAAATACAGATACCGAAATACAATCCGAGGGTAGTCACGCCAAACAGTCCGCGTTTTCAAAATGCAATTTTAATACATATTTAAGATAATCTATTTCTAACCGTGATTTCTCCATCCTACGTGACATTGGCGAAATAATATGTGCTCTTATGACACAACTAAAAGCCATAAAATAAAAATTGAATTGAATTGAACATTGTGACCCCGAATAGATGTTGAATCGCACTTCACTTTACACCAAAGATTTTCTAGTTTTTATAAGTCAGTTTATTCACAATGTAGTAACTTGCAATAAGTTCCACTTGGTTAGAGATGACAATTTTCGAATTTTCGAAGGAAAGTTAACAGCGCGTAGATTGATGTTTTAGGAACTCTTTTCACTATCTACCCTCCAGATATTGAGGATGTGGATTATACAAAGAGTGTTAAGGTGTGTTCAGAAATACCTAACAGCTGTTATGTAGGTAGTTAAATAGGTATTGGTGGCGAGTAAATTTCCCTAGCAGCGGTTTGCGGAACTAGTATAGGACAGATTTGACAGATACTTTTCGAACAAATACATGTGAAACAACCTAAGTTTATCATTTTATTGTTTTTAAAACAATCTGC
>DVTA01000156.1:0-11568 GCA_018233265.1 Junonia stemosa | reverse complement strand
TCCTCACGATGTTTTCCTTAACCGCCGAGCTCGAGATGAATTTAAACACAAATTTAGCACTTGAAAATCCAGCGGTGATAGCCAGGGTTTGAACCCCTTTGGTATAGATCCACGTGTTCGCACCACTATGCCATGTCGGCTCTATAACCTGGTAACATAGGTTATATTTTATAATCCTTTTTATAACTTTTGTTTAGTTCAAGCGAAATCGGAGCGGATTACACGTATTTTACACATAAAAGAGATTCGATCAGATCAGTCGATCTCAATTATTAAAGGAATTTCGCCGTTAGCTATAGGCAAACATATTATAGATATGTTTATAGATATTTATATAAACAGTTTGGTTAGGACGGGATCGTTAAACAACAGCTATGAAGTAAAACATACAGCTAGAGGCGTTCGCAGCACGAAACGAAATGGAGTCGTTTATCTTAAGTTTGATCCCTAGTCTGGCTTATATTACGATATGACACGTACTTACTGTATAGAGAGTTTATTAATAATCTCTGATCATTAGTGGGTAGCTTTAGAACTTAGAAGTCAAAGTTAGACTATTGTTAGAAATAAATCTAGATATATTTATTTCTTTACCTACACTTACATAAATTATAAAGAGGGAAGATTTGATTGTCTGTTTGTTCAAATGGTTTGTAGGCTCCGAAACTACTTGACTAGAAGCTAAGCAAGGTACTAGGTCTCCTAGGAATATTGGCAAGATTTTCGAAAAAGTTAGTAGATACCCGTGCTTAGTCGGAGCGGTTTGCTATTAATGAATAAAGCTAGAGTTTAGTATTTTGTCTCTTATCTTAGAAAATATAGAGTCGGACACAGACAGCCAAACAAGAAAAGCATTTGGCTAATCAACATCATGCTACAACTTATAGAAGCTATACATTAACCACAAATGTCAAATAATATGGTAAGCACGGAGACGCTGGTAGAAACGCGCGGAATAGTTATTAAATTAGAAATATAAGTTATATTTTCTTAGTACCTGGCGCTGTAACACCTGCCCGCACTGGGTTGTCGTATTCGTTATGTTTATTCTAAACAGCGGTGGGACGGGCTCCTATCAAAACATTATTGTTTTGACTGCGACCACTCTGGACGTAGCCGGGTTATTATGTAAACTTTAATGTACGCCAGCCCGAACAGGATTCCATAACAAAGAGTAATTATACGCCTGGGGAAGTAAGCTTACGTAAACTTCACTAATGTATACATAATTTTGACGGTTGTTTATATTTATCATACTAATTTGTTCTAAATATTTTGTGTTAAATATACATAGCTTTATTATTGAGTTATACGTTAGTGAAATGCGTAAATTAAAAATGTCTTTTTCTTATATTTACAAGTTATTTCCCGATTATTTAATGTTAAGTTTTACTCCTAGTTCGTCGTAGCATATTTTTTTAGTGGAGTTCCCGAACTAAATGTAAACTATTCAACTGCATATTTTTAGTATAATAAATAGTTAGCGCACAAAAAGAAAGTAAAATATTTCTCACACAGCTATTACCACTTTAACTCACATATTTACCTTAAACTTGGTACTTGAACGATAATTTAAAAAACATATTCGAAACCGCATCTTTAATTGTATTTATGATGTAAAAATCATCTACATTTACTCACTAAATATCACACCATTTAAGATACTCCACCGTGACACTTTCCCAAGACCCATTGATACTGGTCCTTTATTGACCGATGACTGGAATGTTACCCAGTCGGTTTCACTCGAAGGTTACAATGAGTTGAGATCAAATATTTACATCGATATTTATGAAGTGTTAGACTCTGTCGGTAAACTATTTACACGTAGCGACGTTGCACTGTCGCTGACAATTCTACATAAATTTACATTTTAAATTTAAAGTTTATTACTTCCATTTATGTATGCTTATAACGAGCGACCAAATCGTGACTATTTGTATGATATGATAGAAAGTCTGATTAGATTTAATTAGATAGATCTATATCTGTCTGTATTTTATAGTCGGCATATTGATGCTATAGCTTCAATACACATAATACTTTAGCTAAAATAACATTATCGACTCCAATTTTTCTTCAAAGTATTAGCTACCATCCTGTATACGTGTTGCTGTTATATTACTTACATCTAAAAACATAAAAACAATTTTTAAAGAACTAAAAAAATATAGAAAGAAATGCATTGCCACTTAAGCGTAGCAAAGGTACTTAAAATTTTTTAGTAAAAGTATTAGAGTTTCTGAAGTACGCGAAGTGGCGACAGACAGACCCACAACATAATACTTTATATTTATTTTTGAATCCTAAACATTTTTACTTAACAAGTACTCGTATGTATATTAGGAAGTCTTCGACGAACTAATAGACAAAGTCCAATAATGGAAGAAAGAAAAGAGAAATATTCTTATTTTTAAAGCAGTTTTTCGGTAGGCCCCAGATGTCATGTCGAGTTTATTACCTGTTCCATTGTAATAAGATGTAAAATTCTCCAACATTTCAGTACATATTTCATTCTCTGAGGATCGTAAAGATTCGCTTACCTGCTTGTTTGTTGTACGTCGAGAAGGGGCCGAGGCGAACCATTTTTTTATTCAATTTTACGTGTGGGAATTTTAATATGAACCCAAAACGGCACGTTCTTCTATCCACAGATGTGCCACATTTGGTGCCGATTTGCAAAACACGTGTTGTTTAGTTAAAGAGCATTGGTAACACTTTTTGTAGATCTATGCATTTTAAGGATACCGCTTATAAGTGCCTTTAGTCCCGGTGAATATAAAGATTTAGATCTACGTAGAGATTTGATTAAAAAAATAATTAATTTGACATCTTTTAAAACAAATGTGTAAGACTTTTTTATCTCTTATGACTAAATGCTCTCACATACCCTGTTTATCGTAAGTTATTATATCGTTAAAATACAGCTGTATGTTTTCAATTACGTCTCTATGATTGATGTATCTAGTGCCTTTCCACATACGAACAAATTTATCGCTGCCATCGATAGCCGGACAACTATTAATTTTATCAGAGAGCGTAGGCTCGCCGCGTCAATATAATAATGCGAAGTCATTGGATCTGCTCATATGGCCCCCGGCGGTTAAGCCCTCAGCAACTTTGATCGTTTAAATAAATATCCGTTCTTGGAAATCCTTTTTGCGGTAGCAGATTGTTTTTTCTTCGCTCCCACACAACTATCTTGATTAATATCTATTTTGATACCTGTGATTTAGTTACTTTTTTTCTGTCAGAAAAAAATTTGTTGTCATTTATTTCTCTAAACATTTTCAAAACATTGGGACATAAAATTTAATTTCTATTCATAATGGACTAATAAGAAGTAACTAATGTTTGAATCAGCTGGAGTTCCAGCAAGAAATCCAACGGGCGGCGCCCAGCGGGACGTCCCAACAATGGCAACCAAATTAAAAGGAACCGTAAGCGTTTCGACTTGAGCCTCGCTAAATTTATTACTTCAAGTTTTTATTCTTTGTTTCCTTCGCTAATGAGATTCGAATGCTGCAACTGTTATTCGAGATGCTGAAAAAAAGATTAAAAATTTTATCGAAACATTATTGGGAGCTTTGTAATTTAACTGCGGATTTCTCTTTGTCTTCTTTTTCAATAAAACCAAAGATTATCCGGCAAAGAATATTTTGCAACATATAATTCAGATAAATACACTTTTTAAAATGATTTGTACCAGTGAGATGATTATACAGAATTGCGAGCAAATAGGCGCTGCGTTTGAGTTGTAAAAACTATACGAAATTCTATCTCCTTGAAATAAAGTTCGTATTAAATTGTAGGTATAAGGCTTCGCGGGTGGTCTAAGACGAGCTAACTGTTGAAGTAAAACAGGAACAAGAATGCAAATTTTACTTGTATTCTGAAACGAAGTATGTTACAAGAACCATTAATTAATTCCGGCAAAAAATTATATAGCCTCCGGGTACAATTTAGATGTGATATTGGTTTCCATACTAGTTATTATAATAAGGAAAATTTACCTGCATTTTTAAAACAAGTCACTGTATCTAGAGTCAGAAATGTACGTCGCTTATGACGAGGGGGACTTTCATGCATATCAATATTTTGGTAACATTTGCATTGCTTATCCAACTGTACAACATCGGAGCAACTATACGATCTATCGATGAAATGAAAAAAGAAAATGGTGTGGAACGAATGATGCAATACGAATTAAGTGCGGCAAACTAGATCCATTGAATAAAGCGCCGCTCTTTTGAGAGCCTGACGAAGCTAAGTAGGAACAAAGGGACAATAGTGAAAGAGCGGAGTATCGAAGCGTGGCGATCCAGCGCCTGCTTCCGTTAACGTGGGAACGCCTTTTTATTACCGATAATATTTTCCATGATATCTTAGCACCCTCGCCACTTATTACACCCCAAAGACTAGTTAATTACATTTTTTCTTTGTATATCGCCGCATAAATCACACCGCATCGCTTCCACAATTTGGTTAATGGTAAATAACTAAAGATAAACACTACTCGTATGAACTTTGATCGGTTTGATCTGAAACAAATGTAACTCCACCTAACCCTTTGTTCAATCAAATTTAAACTACAAATACACGGATACCCCAGGAAACGTCTCCTGAACATTCAAACAGAACATATTTAATCAAACCCTTGTACAGTCGAATAGATTCCCCGAATCGGATAGATCCAATATCAATAAGACTCGGGAGAGAACACCGCTACATCTCCACATTTCTAAACAATAGTTCATCAACTACCTCGGGTCCGACACGTCATTTCACGGCCCATCGGCTTCTGGTCTATTTAGCACTTCAATTTTCTTGACGGAACGCCGACATACTAGAAAGTGGCGTTCGATTTTCAATCAACATTTCTTCTTTCTTTATTGTTTTTTTTTTATTCCAATACAAAATATTATAATAAAAGACAATCAGCCGATCAATTATAATTACTCTTTCATATTAACCAACTATAAAATTCTAAGCATATTTAGTTGAGACTGTTCTTTACATCGAATCAAAGATTACAAGGGGTATATTACGCTTAGAGCCAAGGAAATTTCCTTCAGGCCATATTTTTCTACGTCATTGATTGCAGACATTAGATAAAAGTGTCTGACAAAACTAACAAGTAAGGAGATCTCTTGCCAAATACTTACCAACCCCAAGGCGGAAGCTCCACTCGAACCATGATTTATTGGTAAAACTTGTGCCATTACTCATCTCACCATTCGTTACTCCAATAAAAAGAACGTCTTCCGATAATTTATTAGAAGCAGTATGGAATTTTATTACGGCTGTCTATTTTAGAGTGCTCTCCGTCGTCGTTATTAAATCATAAATAACTAAAATTATTTATGACAGGCCCAGGAAATGTAGCTATATGATGTAAGTCATAAATATTTTATTTTAATTTTCTCAGCAGGTTCCTCTCGAAATAGAGTCGAATTTAAAAACATAATTTAATAAACTTAATGAGTTTAATGAAGAAATTCCAATTAAAATTGATATTTAGAGTATTTCGAAAAGGAATTTGGATACACTCCAAACTTTCGATTATTATTGGTGAACCTAAGTTGTAAACTGTAAAAAATCTCAAACTGTGTAACTCAACTACAATTGAAAGTTGTAACATAAACAGATAATAAAACAAGTTAGAAGAAGACGCATGTGATAATAAACAGTAATAAAAAGAAGCCATAAACAAATCTGATTTATAAGGTAACGAAAGCTCCAAATAAACGGATTCGAGGAAAAGACGCCCAAAAATTTAACGCTGAGATCCAAGAAAAAAGCAATTACCAATAACTTAACCATAGTTTTATCATTTATACATACCTCTTTTATTTTGACCTCCAGCTGTTACTGCTGTCGTGATTCTTTTGCGCAAGTAGGCAAAAACTTCGAAAGTTTAACTTTTTTCGCTAAACTTCTATACGGACGTGTTATCAAATCCAATTGGTTCAACGCGGCACATAAATCACGGTGATTCCCTTTGATAAAACAGTTTACGTCACTTACGCCGATGCGACCACCAAAAAAAAACTTTTTAAAACTTACACTTCACCCGAAAGTAGGAAAACTAAACGCACGCACTGAAAAAAGTTTTAAGTATTTATCGGAGCACTATGTTTAGATTAGAATCCTTTAAAAGTTAGTATAAAACACTGCACATAAATATTATTAGCGGGATAGCGTGTAATCACACGTAGCTGGGAGACCGGTTGTACGAGTGAATGAGAGCGCAGAGCGTCACAGAACGACGTTTGTCCTCCACGGCCGCGCGAGGCGCTCTGCCTGCATCGGAGAAGCCCGTCGCGGGCGAGGGGGTACCGATAGACGAAAATGGCTTCACAAGTTAATTTTTTTCTCTTTCCTCCTTTAATATTCCGCATATGCCGTGCGCGGCCGACGGTGCACGCGCATGCGCCCCAACCCCGACAAACCATGTAGGGGTTGTAGTAACGCGATGCACTCGCACTTCACATAACTTATTGGGCCGTTTATTGAAGCCACTGTTTAATACCCTTTCCATGTCGGCTTTGTGCATAGCTTCCTCCGCGAGTTAGAATATTAATCAGTGTTATAAATACTTTAATCTCCCTAAAACGGGATACGTTCCATTAATTTCAATGTATGTTTACTTGGTAGGTGGAAACTTCCACTATTATCTTAAACTTTATATTTTTGAACCGTATCAAACTTTTAAATCAAAATAAATAAGCCTACCCTATAAAATTATATTTACATTGTTTTAATTACTTTTATTCAAATGATTTACCGTAATATTAACGAAACAAGAATTTAATTTTTTAAAATCCAAATATGTTTTTTGCATAATGGCAAAAATGTAGTAAACATTAAAAGCTCTACATTTTACCGTACATTTACAGTAAAAACTTCAAGCGATAATAAAAACCACCTGGAGTTATATTTTCCATTTTAAAAAACTGGATAAGTCGATTTAGGCAGATTTCTTTTAAAAGATTTTTTACATTTTTAGAGGACTTTTTAAAACCTTTTCCGTCCCAGTGTTTCCCGATTGGCAGTCTCTCTCAATTTGCATCTACCTAGTTCCCATGTGAGCTGTCAATCGTCCGAACTCACCGTTTCACTTTGCTTGAATTCTTTTTTTTTCACTTTTATATGATGTATAAAATTCCAGTTCTTTTAAATTTCATTCTGTCACGAAATGCATTTTTAAAATGATATCATATATGCCACGTTTTGTATCTGAACGATTGTTGTTTGAAGTTTCTATTAACCAACTGGGTACGCAAGATTTACTAATATGCTATTATTTTTTTTATAGTGTTTAGAAGTAGTTTTTCTTTTTTGGATTAGCTTTATCCTAAAAACGGTAGAACATACAAACATCAAATATGACATGATAATAGCTCTCTCATAAAATATAACAAATGTATAATATACACAAAAATAATAGTATTTTCCTATCATCGTGTACATACATATATCACAAACTATACCTTCAAAGAAATTTACATTGAGCTTGAAAATTTTTACTTTACTAGTGTGATGATTGAACAGATTTGTATTCCCTCTAGAAAAAGTTATGATTTTTGTATATAAAACCGATTAAATGCGAGTCAGATTCAACTTTTACATTTTGAGATAGTCATTTATTTCTTACACAAATATATTTCAAAAGTACGGAACATGTATGTTTAAATGCCTAGTATTTTGAATTTTTTATTGAGATAATTTATATGATATAGAATATAGAAGAACTATTTAGTCTTTTATACAAATATATGCAATACAAAACTCCAATACCACAATAAACCTTTGAAAATAAAACAAAACTAAATTAAAAAAAATACGCTTATCCATTTGAACGGATTTCGCTAGAAACCAAGGAAGTTATGTTTTCAAGTGCTAAAACAGTTTGATGTGCATTCATCGCCGGCGGCCGTGATTGTCGGATTGCGTGTGCCGACTTGATAACGAAGCTAAAAGTAAAACACACAGTGAAATATGGACGTGCCCGACCTGTCACATTCGTTATTCGACTGCTTTTAGTGTATAAATTGTTCTTGCCTCCCTTGTTGCATGTCGTTACCTGGTCGTTTGGGATAAAACAATTATGGGGGTAATTTAGCTTTTCCGTAGTAATAAGCTTCGTTTATTATGATATTATACGGAATGTTAACTATAGGGTAATATTTTATGCTGAAAATATATTGTAGAAAAACTAATGCTAACATTGACTTTAATTAAATAATTATTTGCTACATTCAGCAGCTTTCCTGAAATTTAATAAGATTTGGCATAGAACGCCTTTGTTCTAGATTAACATATGCTATTTTACACGGGAAATTGCTTTTCAGAAATAATTCCATGGCACTAGTTTCTCAGAAAGGCGAAATGTCATATAGCGAACAATATTGCTTTACTGGGTCAAAAAAAGCTCTCTGTGAAATCATTTCATGACAACTTTGTGCACAAAATTCACACAAAATTGTTTAAATGCTTCATATGTGGCTTTGGCTCACCAGCAATATTTAGAAATATAAAAAGTATACACACTCACCACTTAACTAGGAATCTATAATTTGTGCTGATATTACTCAGAGGCAAAAAATGCTCATCGAATCATGTCAGAAATTAAAATGAGTCATGAATTCCAAGTCAGTAATTAACATTAAACTAATTTCCCACTGTCCTTAACCTCAGTTACTTCTTTCAACGTCTGTTTTCCTTTGCCTAAAGCACATTATTTTTCCTAAACATTTTTGTATTATACAAAAATATTACATTTTCTTTAAATGAAATTAAATATAGAAAATTACATAGGTACTTTGTATATTTCCTTTGACCAACGATTACAAATTCAATTAGTCGGTTTCATTACTTATTTTAATTAAATTCCAGATTCTAACGTCAATTCTTATTAAAACAAATTATATTCATAAGTCCCTACTGTGAAACGAAAAAGGTTCTGTATGTTATTAAAACTTTAGTTAGATATATGAGCCGAGATGGCCTAGTTGTGCGAACACGTGGATCTTAACTAAAGGTCACGGGTTCAAGCCCTAGCTAGTACCGCTGGATTTTCAAGTGCTAAATTTGTGTTTAAATTAATCTCGAGCTCGGCGGTGAAGGAAAACATCGTGAGGAATGGTGCATGTGCCGGAAGAAATTCTGACACATGTATATTCACCAATCCGCAGTGGAGCAGCGTGGTGGATTAAGGTCTATACCTTCTCCCTAATATGAGAAGAGGCCTATGCCCAGCAGTGGGATATGTACAGGCTGTGTTACGTAGTTAGATATTAATTATGTTACAACTAACATTCTATTAAATAGTGATTGACAACAAAATAATTCAGAGGCAAATGTTTCTATTAAGTGTTTATATTTTTATAGCTTTAGAGTGTTGTCCATTAAGTGACAGCAAAATAGTTGTAACACATACAGCATAATGCTGACACATGTCAATGTTACCACAATCTAAGTTTTGATTATAAGCTTAACTTTCTTATTCAAGTAGACAAGTAGACCAGTTTACACCAAAACCTTTGGAAAATGATACATATTCCAAAATTTAGGACAATTTTATTATTGTCCAAGAGTGAATTTTAACTTTCTGCTTAAAACATGCTGCGTTTTATTACAGAAAGCATTATTTTTATACATTTCCTAATACGATATTGAAATTATACATACACAATTCCTAGGACATTTATGTATTAAATAGTTTTTTAAACAATATTTCAGACATTTCCAATAACATTTATTAATACAAAGAAAATTGTTTAAATAACCCCTAGGATATAAATATCGTATAACCGGACACTACATTTGATACCAGTCCCGGCTTTAATCAAATAACCGTATCTCCACATCCGATGTCAGGGAGAACGTAGTTGAAAGCACAGCATATACAAAACTAGCCTTCATATTAGTAGGTACTAATAATGCCATACAAACCTTAATTTAGTTATGTAATACATGCATACCTATATACTATGGAAAAATGGCTTATCCCTATCTGCATTAATGAGCTAGGTCTACTTTCAAAATGTATAATATCTTACGAATAACAACTTAAACTGTTGCAGGAAGACTTAGGAGCGCCTATCACTCGATGTCAAAGTTCATAAACGACGCTTATTATACGAGTTTTAATAATAAGATAATAAGAGTACCGCAAAATGCGCAGTTGAATAAAAGAAAACGCATATTATGTACTTGTAATGACATAACGCTGTACCCAAACGCTCTAGGTATGCTATGTTAAAAAAATTTAAATATTATCATTTTGTCATAAATAGTTTCAAATTAAAGGTTATCGCGATTCTTTTATTAAATTATGAATTAAAAGTCCATATTTAACTCCAACAATTAATGTTTTATAAAATATAAGGTCGTCTGCACCCAATGTATTTTCGGCGTGCTCAGTGTTCTGAGCTTACGCGGTCGTACAAGCATATAATCCCTATCATACGAGCTTACACGAGCCGAAATCACGCCAGGTTTGTAAACACCCTTAAAAGCATTATGTATGCCGCAGCTAAATTGTCTAGTCGCTGTCAACCATGGGATAGGCTCCATAATGACGCAGCAGTTATAGCCCTTGCGCCTTTAATATTAAATAACAGGCACTTCCCATCAAAAGACTTAATGTATTGCTGTTTGAGGGTTGAATATCCTGTGATAGATTAGTAGATACCGAATCGATTTCGATTTATACCAAAATTATACATAAATAACTATGAAAGTATAGACGTAATGTGAGAACGAACTCGTCGAAAAAGAGTCAATATAATATTGAAATTAGTGTTCAAAATGAATTGTAATTTTATATTCAAACGTTCATTTCTGTATTAAAATACTTTTTGAACATGGAAGAAAAAGTAATATCAAAGACAGAAGACAAAATTTTCATTTTACTACACAATCGTCGCAAAACCACACTCATTAGGATTTCACTCAAACACTTATGGTATTCAAAGCAAGTGGCCCGTCAAAGTTTTGCGTCATACAGCCCTTGACGCCTAGTTGATATTCATGACGGTTCCAAGTTTCATCGGAGCTTTAGCCCGACAGCTAAATTGGTTTATAGTCATCTATAAATAACACATTGTCAATAATAACAAGGCAATAACATTTTACAGGTCATTATTTATGATGTAGAAGGGTTTTATTTATATCGCATCTAAAAGTTGTAGAGTATGATGCTTAGAAATAATCTAATAAACTTTCCAATAATAATAATTAAAACGCATATTCTTCAGTCTCTTATTGATATTATTCAACACTCTTGCAACTGAAATTTAAAGCTAAATCATATGAATTTGTTACCTAAAAAAAAATTGACAATACTGTATAGTGTATATTAAGATGATGTTAATAATATCAAAAGTGGTAGTCATATTGTGACGATCTCCATGACCTGGCGGTCAACACGCCTGCCTGCGACGTGGAGGCCCCGGGTTCGATCCCCGGCCAGATCATGACGGAAAACGATCTTTTCCTGTTTGGCCTGGGTCTTGGATGTTTATCTATATATGTATCTATAATAAATATAGTATCGTTGAG